>JAPTJF010000125.1:0-75382 GCA_029339195.1 Micractinium sp. NFX-FRZ | reverse complement strand
CTGCGGAGGGCGAGAGCAGGAGGGTCAGGGGTGTGTGGGCGGTATCCAGGTCCAGGTCCAGGTGCCAGCCAGCCAGCCACCAAGCCAGCCAGCCAGAAACACACACGCCCAACCCCACCTGGAACAGCGATTTCACCCGCTCAAGGTGCCGCCTGCGCCAGCCTGTGACACCCATGCACACACCCCGCCCCACCTGGAACAGCGACTCCAGCTGGTTCAGGTCCAGGTGCAGCTTGTCCCGGTTGGCCCTGCTCCACACCGTGCCCTCCCGCGCCTGCTTCAGCTTGTCCCAGTGCAGCTGCTTCAGCCGCCGCTTCTGCTCAGCCGTGGCGGCCTGATCCTCCAGGGAGCCGCCGGCACGCTGGGAGCGCCCGGTTGGGGAGCGCAGCATCACGCAGTTGGGGGTGGGGCCGCCGGCTGCATTGGCGTCGGTATTCTCGGCACGCTTCTTGCCCAGGGAGCCAGGCGGGGGTGGCGGCGGGGGTGGTGGAGGCCCACCTGTGGTCAGCCCAGGGAGACACGAGAGACATGGGGGGCAGCAGTAAGCGCACAAGGTTGCAGCACCCAGGACCGTCTGCAGGCACAGCCCGCATCAAAGCCACTCGCCCACATGTCTGCCCGCTGTGGAACTACCCAGTCCACTCACCAGGCTTGCTGCCAGGCTTGGGGGGCGGCGGCGGCGGTGGCGGCGGCGCCCCCTTGCCCCCCTTGGGCGGGGGCGGAGGTGGTGGTGGCGGCGGTGCCGCCCCCTTGGCCCCAGGCTTGGGTGGTGGAGGTGGCGGCGGCGGCGGCGCCGCCGCCCCCTTGGCTCCCGGCTTGGGCGGCGGGGGAGGGGGCGGAGGGGGCGGTGCCGCCCCCTTGGCACCTGGTGTCTTGGGTGGGGGTGGCGGCGGGGGTGGCGGTGGGGCTGCCCCTTTGGCACCTGGTGGCTTGGGTGGCGGCGGTGGTGGAGGCGGAGGGGCGGCAGGCTTCTTGGCCGAGCAGCCCGGTGGCAAAGGCGGAGGAGGGGGCGGCGGCGGGGGTGCAGCCCCTGGCCGTGCTGCCTTGCTGGCAGAGCAGCCAGATGGCAGCGGTGGTGGTGGCGGCGGCGGCGGCGGCGGGGCCGCGCCCTTGGCTGCTGGCCCCTGCGGCTTGCTGGCGGAGCAGCCAGGGGGCAGCGGCGGCGGCGGAGGCGCTCCGCCGCCTACACGCGGAGTGGCGGCAGGGCGTGGGAAGCCCTGCATCTGGTTCAGCTGCTTCTCCAGCTGCCGCAGCTCCAGCCGGTCGCCGTGCTCCTTCTTCAGCTTCTTGGCGTGAGCCGCCATGAGCACAGCCAGGTCCAGGGGCGTGTAGTCGCCACCAACGTCGGAAGCAGCCGCAGCAGTGGGGGAGACTGCACAGCAGGCAGGCACGTGGTGGCATGGGGGTGGAAGGAGTGGTTGGGGTGGAGAATCAGGCAGGGCAGGCAGGTAAGTTATTCTGTGCTCCCGCACGCACGCCGCAGCACTGTCCATGGGCATGTTTCACACTGCTGCAATGCCAGCCAGCTGCCAGTCTGTGGCTCAGCTGCACCTGGCTGTGAGGGCATGGGGGTGGGCAGCATCGTCTGCAGGTCCTCTGCCGCGCCCAGCAGCTCCTCAAGTGAGATGCCTGCTGGCAGGTAGGCCATGTGCCCTTCGTCATCCACAGGCTTCCTGCACGCAGCATTGGCGGCAGGCAGCAGAGGCCAGTAGATTATTGAGAGGGGGTGCCAGTGCGGCTTGGGGGGACACAGATCAACACATTACGGCAGAGCGCCACGGAACAGGCTCACCAAAGCATGCACAGCGGACCCACCCAAGCTCCCCACCACCGCTCACCTCTGCATGATCTGCCCCGTCTTCTCGTTCAGGAAGAGGCTGCCCAACTGCGCCAGAGCCGCTGCCGCAGGCGTCGCAGCCTGCGCAAGCACAGGCACAGATTCCGCACACGGCGACGCAGCTCCTGAGTGGCAGCGGGTGCTGGCGGCGCTGGCTGCAGCTGTGCCAATGCTGGCGCTGGCAGCGGCGTCATGGCAGTCATGCGGGCCTGGCCACAGCTCAGCGGGCAGAAGAGCAGCAGGCGGGGTGGCATCAAGGCAGCTAAGCGCGCCCTGCCACAGCTCAGCTGGCGGTGCCGGCAGCGTGGCGGCGGCGGCGGGGGTGCCATCGGCTGGCAAGCCATCCGGAAGCACAGCAGCCAGAGGCGACAGCTCATAGCCAGGCTCAGCAGCCAGGCTAGGGATGGTGAGGCGCGGCAGGGCTGGGCGGCAGGCTGGCGCGGCAGGCAACTCAGCAGCCGGTGCAGCATCCAGGTGAGGCAAGCCGGGGGCTGGCTCCGCAGCAGCAAAGGCATGGTCAGCAGAGGCAGCAGCAAGGGGAGCTGATGGCGGATCGAACCAATCATAAGGAGAGGCTGGCAGCGGGCGGCTGTCGGCAGGGTTGGCTGGCAGAGCATCAATTTGCTGATCCCAAAGCACGGCAGGCGGCTGCTCCAGGCACCAGCTGCTGTCGGCGGCAGCAGAAGCGGCGTCGGCGGCAGTGTCAACAGCGAATTCGCCAGCAGCGGTGCCAGCTGCAGCAACCTTGTGCTGTGCCAGCCTCACCTCTGCTGTAAGCGCCGAGCTGAACGCTGCAGCTGCCGACCCATGCCCTGCTGGCCACTCTGGGGATCCAAGGTTGGGGCCGTCACCCTCGGAAGCATCCGGTCGTGAGCTGATCTCCGGTGTGGCAAAGTAGCCAGCAGCTGCCAGGTTCTGCGCCACACCAGCGCCAGCGCGGTCTGCTAAGCCACCGGCCGCAGGGCCAGAGGTGCCTGCCGCCTGTACAGCAGCATCGCCCGTAGCGGACCACGGCGCAGCGCCTGCTCCTGCGCCTGCACCTGCACAGGCAGCACAGCAGATGCAGAGTGATGGGTTGGTAGCAATCCATAAGCAGCAGTGGGCTGAGGTTGCGGCCGAGAGACCATCACATCAAAGACGGGTCCACACATGGTCTCTTGAACAGCTGCCCACACACACTGGCCCCCTCACCTGACAGTGCAGAGCGGATGTCGGCAGGCGTAACAGCCCCCAGGCCCGAGCTGTGCATAGAGGCTGCCATCTTGCTGATGCTGGCTGCCTCCTGGCGCGACATGGAGAGCAGGCGGTGCTGCTGCTGCTGCTGCTGCTGCGCCGGCGGCTGCACGCCATCTTCTGGTGCAGAGCCATGCAGCAGGTCTGCCACGCTGATGCGGCTGATGTGCAGTGGCGGCACCCGGGGGCGCCCCACAAAGCTGCCTGCTCCTCCCGATGCACTAGCGGCACCAGTGCTGCCGCCATAGCCGCTGCCTGGGCCGCTGCTTGCCGGCCCAGCAGCAGCTGTGCCCCGTGCCCCAGCCAGCGGCTTGGAATCCACGCTGTCGCTGTAGCCAGCATAGCGGCCGCCTCCCGGCGGCCCTTGCGGGCGAGCATTGGGGGTCACGCTGCCGTTGCGCAGCTTGGCAGCAAACTGCTGCAGGCCAGCTGTGGTGAAAGTGTCGCCGCCAGGCGCTGCTGCATCCAGATGCTGACCGTGTGAACTGCCATGTGGCCCTGCTGCTGCTGCTGCCGCTGCCGCAGCACCTCCTCCTTGGCCTGCTAGTCCGCCGATTGCGTCGCCAAGGCAGCCGTACATGACGCCGTCAGCAGCGGCATTGGCAGCTCCGTAACCGCCGAAGCTACCGCCCAGAGCCTCCTCTCCCAGGGCACGCCTGGCACTCATGCCAGCACCGCCCCTGCCGCCCTCGCCAGACTGCTGGTGCAGCTCATACACGATCTGGCCGTCCAGCGCCTCGTTCTCATCGCTGTTGAACCGTGCCGGCTGGCTGCCTGGCGGCAGCACGTGAGGCGATCCTGCCGACGACGCCGCATAGCCAGAGTGCAGGCTGCCACTGCCGCTGGTGGCTGCCAGCCGCGAAACAGCCTGCAGAGGAGAGCATCGCAAGCACACAGTGCACGTTGGGTGGCAGAGCAGGTGGTGTGAAGGGGAGAACATTGATGCCAGCGCGCAGCACCTACTGTGCTGTTCAGTCACCCCTGGCTGCCTGCCTGCCCACCTCCACCTCGGCCCCGCCCAACCCTACCTGCTGCATACGCGGTGGCGAGCTGTGCGCCGAGGCAGCATCAGAGAACGCATCCTCCGAGCCGACAGGCGAGTTGTTCTGTGACGCGTAGCCAGGGCGGTACATCGGCAGTGCGCAGGTCCAGGCCTGCCGCCGCTTCTTGGTGGGCATGACCTTGTCGTTCTTGCCTGCAGGGGGCAATGCATGAGGAGTGCAGCAGGCACGCGTGAGGCACGTGAAGGGCCTAGTGGGAACAAGGCATAGTGCCTCGCATGCTCAGGCCATCATCAGAAGCACCACCGGCAAGCGCCACGCCACGCTGCACACCTCAACCCCAGCCCTCCCCTGCCCCACACCTGGAGGGCGCCAGGGCGACTTGTGTGGCGGCTCAGCGCTGGGTGGCCTCAGCGCCGACTTGAGCTCTATCTGGCGCATCAGCACTGGTGCAGCTGCACCCAGGTGGCCGTAGCCTCCGGCGCCGCGGCTGGCCTGCGAGTGTGCTCGCCCCGGCGAGCCCGGCATGCCGCTCTGCGCGCCACTGCCGCTGCCTCCGGCGCCACCCAGCCGGCTGCCCAACTGCCGCGGCGTCTCGCTGCTGATGCTGGTGCGGGGCGCCTCCTGCGGCCGCCACAGCCGGCTCCCTGGCCGCACATCGTCCTGCTGGCCTGGGATCTGCAGGGCTGGGGGCCGCCCGCCAGGCATGTCGTTCTCGTCAGAGCCCCGCCGGCCTGGAGCGAAGGTCCCGCCGGCGGCCTGAGAGGCCTTCTGGCCAGGCATGGTGGATATCGGGTTGACCAGGCGGGAGGGTGCCCTGGCCTCGTGCAGGGTGCCGGCTGCCGGGCGCGCGGGCAGGCGAGCAGGCATGCCGTTGGTGCCGCCGCCACCTGCGCCGCCGCCAGCAGGCCCTTGCGGCTTCCTCATGATGATCTGCCGCAGCTGCCGCTGGAGCTCCGCCTGCTCCTGGCTGGGCACCTCCTCCTCCGCCGGCAGCGACTCGCCATACAGCTGCTCGTAGTTGCTGCAGGCAAGCAGCAGAGGGAGGCAGTTGTGCACCGGTCAACACTACGGGTGCGGTTTTGAGCACGCGTTGTTGGTGCAGTCGGCCCGACAGGCAGGCACGGGCAGGCAAGCATGCAGGATTTAGCAGAGTGCAGGGCAAGCTTGCTGCCCTGCCTTCCCCGCCCTGTCCCTGCCCCTACTTCCGCTCACCTCACTAGTGTCTGCACCACCCAGATGGCCGCCCCTGTGAGGCTGTAGGCATCCACCGGCAGGTTGCAGGTTTCAGGGTCCAGCAGCACCGGGCCCAGCATCCCGGACAGCCCGTCAACGGAGCAGCTGTGGGAAGCCGTGGCCAGGCGGGCCAGGTAGCACAGCAGGTCCTGCGGGACAGTAAGGGGAGAAGGGGGGGTGGGCGGCATGTGAAGTTTGCATCCTTTGCACATAGCAACGTGCATGTGTACGGTTGGTTATGCAGCAGGGTGGGACCCAAGTACGTGCAGGGCAGGCAGGCCCTCAGCCCAGTGCGCCCGCCACCCAACAGCAGCCGCACCTTGAGTGCCGCGCCCTGCGCGGGCGGCAGGTGGTGCAGCACATCGCTGACAAGGCTGCGCCGCACAGCCTCGGTGTACCCTGGCTCAATGGCGGCCGACAGCAGCTCCATGCGGGCGCGGCCATCCAGCAGCGGCACTTTCAGGCAACTGACGCTCTTGATGACAACCACCGACACCGACAGCGGGTCCAGCTGTGGCATGGATGCAATGTCTGGCAGCGGGGGAGGCACAAAGGGACAGTGGAAAAGGGTATACATAAGGAGGAGGGCTTTGGCTTGAGCGGTAAAGCACATGCATGTGTGCTGTTGTGCGTTTCCTCATCCCCAGCGCTGCCATGCGCAGTGACAGATGCTGGCAGCCGCGTCACCGGCAGCCGCTCCCGCCTCACCCTTGTTAGATCCCAGCACTGCCTCGGCATGCTTCAGGGCCGCCCCCTGCACCATGCTGACAAACAGCTCCGGCGCCTTGCTGGGGCTGACTGCAAGCGGGCATGCGGCCAGGGCAAACAATGTGAAGGGGCGCAGGGCGGTTGGGCCAGGCTGCAGGTGACAGTCGTGCCGCCTGCAGCCGCCAGTGCTGGTGTCATACAGGCCGGGGCCTCCAAGCCACCACCCACCTCTGACATGTAGGTACTGCAGCGCACGGCGCAGGAGATGGAAGTTGGGGTCCGACTCTGGGTGCTGCCGCGCTGCTCGTGCCGCCTGCACCGACGCGAGCTCGCCGTGCAGCGCCGCCTGTGACGGCGGCGCCGGCCGCCCACGCCGGGGCTGGAACGCCATGCCCGCTCCGCTCTGTCTCGTCTGAAATCAGCTCCTCGCAGGGCGGCTCAACCGGTGGCCATGGGCGCGGCGCGCTGTCAGCAGCTGGGGCCCCAGCGGTTCGAAGGTGGGGGCGCTGCTCTGGCGGACCTGGAAATCCGGTAATGCGGCGTGGCGCTTCCAAGGTGAGATTGTGCGCGGGACAGGGGAGGCCTGGCCCCAGCTGCGCCTCCCATTGAATGCGCAGCAGGCACCTCAGGCCCATCCAAGCGCTTGCCTGGCTGCCATCCGCGATCGCCAGATCGACCAGACCATCAAACCACCCGTCCAGGCAGCCGGCCAGACCCTGACGAGGAGCAGGCAATTCGCCCGAGCTGCAGAGGCTCCCTCGATCGCACGCCTGTTTCAACCCACGGGGCGGCACAGACGGCTGGCGGGGCATGCTCACCGCCCCTCCGGGCGCGGCGACATAGCCAGTGCAGCCTTTGCCCGGCAGAATGAGGAGGGGCGCGCTGGCCGTCCTGCTGTTGGCGCTGGCAGTGGGGGCGCTGTTCAGCACGCGGCAGGAGGCTCAGAGCCCGCAGGAGCCCGACAGCAGTGGGCGGTCCGGCGGCGGCGGTGGCGGCAGCGCAGCTGCCAAGGACGCACCTGAAGAAGAGGCGCAGCAGGTAAACAGCCGCGCTCTGTGTCCGCAATCAGCTTGGCGTGGGAATTGATCGGAGAGGCTTGCCAGATGGGCTGCATGTGCCTCACTCTGCCTGGCGCCCCATGCGCCGTCCTCTGTGTGCTGCAGACTACGTGCCCATACGCCGCTGATGAGGCGCCGCCGCAGCAGAGCAGCGCGGGCGGTGCTTCCGCACGTGGGCGCTGGCACAGCCGCCCCTCCGACGGTGGCCTGTTCATTGTCCGCTTCAAGCACTACAAGATGGCAGGGGAGCACCGCACCACGCTTGACGCGGCACTGGGCCGCTCCACCCCGCCGGCGGCAGCGGCAGACAGCTGGGAGTGGGTGGAGCGCGACAACCCTGCATCCGCGTATCCCACCGACTTTGGACTGCTGCGCTTAGCAACGCCAGAGAGCGGACTTCAGGTGGGTGCTGGGGAAGTGTGGCTGCATGCCGGCATGCGCAGCTTCACCCTACACACGGAACTGACCGCCTTGGTGGGCAGCACCGACAGGTGTGGGGTACTGTCGTTGCTGGGCAGCTCACAGCAGCCAAGGCAGTGGCCAAGCTGCGCCATGCTGCTGATCTATCCTGCAATGTGGCCGTGCCATGCTCTGTTGTGCCGTGCCGCGCTGTGCTGCAGTCCCGGCTGGAGGCGCTGCCGTTTGTGCGCGATGTGCACCCTGAGCGCCAGATCACGCGCTCCCTCCTGGCAGCCGGCGGCGATTCAGCCGCCCAGCAGCAGCAGGAGGGCTCGCTAGCGGCTGCGTCAGACGCACACCAGGCACCCTGCGACAGCACCCGCGACAGCAGCGGCAGCGCAGAGGATGAGCAGCAGCAGCAGGAGCAGCAGCAGGAGCAGCAGCAGTGTGTGAACAAGCGGCCTGGCCGCCTGCAGACGCGGCCCACGTTCAGCCTGGAGGACAACCTGGAGGGCGACGTGGGTGCTACGCCAGCTGGCAGCGCCCGCGTGGCAAACGACACCTTTGGCAGCGCGCGTCGGCGGCGCAGCCTGCTGCAGATGAACGGGCAGACTCTGGCCTCCATTCTCATGGCTGATCAGCTGTGGGCGCAGGGGTTCAAGGGGCAGGGCGTGAGGATGGGCGTGTTTGACACGGGCATCCGAGGGGACCACCCGGACGTGAAGCACATCGAGTGAGTGCGGGCGGGGGCGGCCTGAGAATGAGTGGTGGGCGGTCGGGGGCAGGTGGGGCGAAATGTGGTGGTTTTTCCGTTGTGGTGCAGCGATGCGGCTGTTTGGCACCTGCTGCGGGCAGGCGCTGTGTGGGGCGCCCCCTGCACGCATAATGCTTGCCGCAATCTGTCTTCCTTCCCCGCCTGCCCGCCCCTCACGCCTGCCTGTCCGCCTGCCTCTCACCGTCTGCTTTCTCGCTACTCTGCTATGCAGGGAGCGCACCAATTGGACGCACGAGCCCACGCTGGATGATGGCCTGGGGCACGGCTCCTTTGTGGCGGGGGTCATTGCTGGCACTGGTGCGTGGGATGGTTTTTGCGGCGGGTCAGGAGCGAGGAGAACAGTGATTGCAGGCAGGAGGTGAAGGACTTCTGGCAGATGAGATTGCAGGGTGGCTCGCAGAGGGCAGGCAGGAGGTGCAGGGCGGCGGGCCGTGGGAATGCACAGCCGCACAGCAGTGAGTGGCCTGCCCTTCCACAACTGCCCCACCTGACAACTGGGCCACGCCCCCCTTGCTGCTGCAGACCCAGCCTGCCCCGGCCTGGCACCCGAAGTGCTGCTGCACACCTTCCGTGTGTTCACGAATGACCAGGTGCAGCCCTTGCTTTTGGCTGCTGCTGCGCTGGGAGGCTGCCTGAGGCGCTGCCTACCTCACAGGGCAGCATTGTGGGTGCCCACACTCGCCATGCGGCATCCCGCCTCGCGGCATCTTGTATGCAGAAACACAACCGCCCGGATGCAGATTGTGCCATATGGGCCAGCTACCCGTGCGTGTTTCACTCGCTACCGATTGAGTGCTTCTGTGTTGCTTCTCAATCGTCTACTGCCTGCTCATCCCGCTTTCCACTCGCAGGTCTCCTACACCTCCTGGTTCCTGGATGCCTTCAACTACGCCATGGCCACCAAAATGAACATCGTCAACCTCTCCATCGGTGAGATCATGTGGGCTCTCATGTGCCATGAGGATGCTGGCTGCGTCCTGAGTGTGCCAGCTATGCGCCGCCTGGGACGGGCAGGTACGGAGTTGGTGTACAAGGCAGGGTGCCTCACGGCCACCCCCTCCTGGACTCCTTTCCCTCCGCTTCGGCCCCCGCCACCAGCCGGGCCTGTCCACTCACACCCTAGAATTTGTAGAAACAAGGCACATTTTAAGGGTCACCTCCTCGGTCGACCTTCACTGCCCCTGGTCCCCGCCTTGCTTCCCCTCCCCCCCAGGCGGCCCCAACTGCCTGGACCTCCCTTGCTCTGCTTCCCCACCTTGACTTTCAGAAAGGCCAATGAAGCTGGTTTTATTTTATACACACTGATGAAGGCTGCTCCCCACCCATCCCCTTCTTCCCCTCCCCCCAGGCGGCCCCGACTTCCTGGACCTCCCCTTTGTGGAGAAGGTGGCCGAGATCACGTCCAGCGGCATCATCATGGTGTCAGCCATCGGCAACGACGGGCCGCTGTACGGCACCCTGAACAACCCGGGTGCGCGGCGTGGGTGGTGGGTGGGGGCATCAGGGGCGATGCAGGTGGCAACGATTGCAGCAGCCGGCCGCGGCAGTGGCAGCGCTGGCAGTGGACAACCTATTGCAGAGGTGTTCTTTTCATAAGGATGGATGTGGACGTACACGCTTGCATGAGGAACAGCACCTCCCAAGGGTCATTGGTTGCTGCAGGCCTGGTGCCTGCTCCCGGCCACCCACCCGCCCTTCGCTAACCCTCGCCCTCCGCCTGCCCTGCTGCCTGCCCGCGTGCTACCCGCCCGTGTCTCCCTGCAGCCGACCAGAACGACGTCATCGGCATTGGAGGCATTGATTACGGGGACAACATCGCGCCCTTCTCCAGCCGGGGCATGTCGACTTGGGAGGTGCCCCTGGGGTATGGGCGCAGCAAGCCCGACGTCATGGCCTACGGCCGCGACGTGCAGGTAAGGAAGCACACCGGGGATCATCATTCTTGGTTGTCGTGCAGCTTATGTTTGTGTGCAGCGCTGTGCAATTCATGCCATGCTTGTTCTCAACCATGCCAACCACGCTCTGTTCTCATGGTTTCCCATGTGCAGGGCAGCCGCATCGGCGGCGGCTGCCGCAGCCTGAGCGGCACCTCCGTGGCGTCGCCCGTGGTGGCGGGCGCTGTGTGCCTGCTCAGCAGCGTGGTGCCAGCAGAGAAGCGGTGAGGCACCCCCCTGGGGTGCACACTGTAGGGTGAGGGGCAGAGGGTCCCTTGTTTGTTTGTGCAAGCGGCATGCCCTTGCTCTCTCTGAGCTTAGCTGGGTGGGCATTAGATGTTGGCCCTGCCTGCATGCAACAGGAGCAGCACAGCAGCTCCACTGACTTGCCCGGTGCCTGCCAGCAGCTGCAACCTCCTGGTCCCTGCCCCCAGTATCCCATGTGTCTTTGCAGCTGGAGCATCCTGAACCCAGCCTCCTGAGCCCTGCCGCACTGGTATCCCATGTCTGCAAGGTCAGGGGACATCCTCAGCACAGCCTCCTGAGCCCTGCCACTGGTACCCCACGTGTGCGCCCCCTGCAGGTGGGACATCCTGAACCCCGCCTCCATGAAGCAGGCGCTGGTGGAGGGGGCCATCCGGCTGCCGGGGCTCAACCTGTATGAGCAGGTGTGTGCGCTGAGCTGGCACGCTGGGCTGGCACGCTGGGCTGGCATGCTGAGTTGGCAGGCGGTGCTTGCAGGCCGGGTCGGCAGAGCGGACTCGGCTGTGCCGGCCCCGTGCTGCTCGACTCTGCCTGCGGCAGCGGCGTGTCCATGCTTGCGTTTCGTCTCCCCTTGCCTGCTCCCCCTCTTCTGCCCTGCCCTCGCCCGTCCCTGACATTAAGAGTTCTTACGCGACGTCCTGGGAGCGCTAGATCCCCCCCGAACTCGATGCACACTCTTTTACTTCGCGTCCTCTCCTCTTCCTTCCCTTTCCCAGGGCGCGGGCAAGCTGAGCGTGGTCAACTCCAAGACCATTCTGGAGCGCTACATCCCGCGCGCCTCCCTGGTGCCACGCAAGCTCAACTTCACGGGTGCGTGCCCCTTGCCTGCGTGTCTGTTCATATATCTGCTGCTTCCCGACGACCGACGAAGCTCACCAAACACACATCTGTTCGCTCAGGCAGGCCGGCATGCACGCTGAGCTGTGCAGGGGCAGCGCGCTGATGCGAGGTTGATTGCAGCGCTGCACGGCAGCCCCTCCCCACCCCCACGCCACTGGCCCAGCACCTGCCGCCGCCACCGACCCCATGCCCCCTGCACACTGCCCCTACATGTGGCCTCACTGCCAGCGCATCGCCTCCCCCCCACCTCACCCTCCCCAACTGACCTGGCGCCTGCCTCCAACACCGTCCCCCTGCCCCCCCCTGCAGACTGCCCCTACATGTGGCCCTTCTGCACGCAGCCGCTGTACGCCAGCTCCATGCCAGTCATGTTCAACGCCACCATCCTGAACGGCCAGGGGCTGACCGGCAAGCTAGAGGAGCCGCCGACGTGGACGCCTGCCGATGAGGGCGGGCGCCTGCTGGATGTGCAGGTGAGGGGGGGGGGCAGGAGGGAGAGGAGGAGGAGGGGCAAGACAAGGAGGCAACGGTGGTGGGGCTTTCGATCGGAGGATGAGGAGTCAGGGGCGGCAGCGGGTGTGGGCAGCCTCGTGAGGAAGGAGGAGGCGCTGTGGGGCTTCGACGGATGGGTTGGTTGGGGTTCTTGTTGCAGCAGCAGGGGGCTCTGGTACGGCAGAACCCACCATACATGGAGCGGCCATGATTGCGCTGTTTATGACATGGTGCGTTGCTTGCACTGCCTGCGCCCATGCCCCGCCCTGCCTGCATGCTCGAGTGCTGAACGACACGTCTGCCTCCTCACCCACCCACCACCGCCCTTCCCATTACCCCATCACCCCGTCCGCAGTTTGAATACTCGCAGCAGCTCTGGCCCTGGTCCGGCTACCTGGCGGTGTACCTGCGGGTGAAGGAGGAGGGCGCCGCCTTCAACGGCACCGCCAACGGCGAGATCCGGTTTGTGGTGGCCTCGCCGCCCGCCCGCGGCGAGCGGCATCCCCGCCGCTCCATTGTGAGGGTGCCCGTCACCGCCGCCATCATCCCCACGCCACCCAGGTGGGTGGGCACCTACCTGGGCAATTGGGGTGGCACGGAAGGCTGCACCCCATGTTCCGTGCACCCCGGGGCACTGAATGCAGAGGGTAGCACTGCCCAGAGCTGCAGCGTTGCAGCCCGCCTGCTGCGCTGTCCGCCCAGGCTCTGTGCGTTTGCTTCTGGCAGCCCTGGTGTTCCCCCCTGTCCAGCGCCCTCGCTCACACCGCTGACTCTTGACCTCACCGCCCCGTCCCTCCTCCCCTCCTCTGTGTCCCTCCCTTCTCTCCCGCCCCTCCTGCAGGGCCAAGCGCGTGCTGTGGGACCAGTTCCACTCCATCCGCTACCCGCCCGCCTACTTCCCGCGGGACGACCTGCAGGTGTGCCCCTTCCCTCAGCATGTACTGTGTTGCTGTGCAGTGCTGCTCTGCTCTACCTGGTCTGCTCCGCCTGCTCTGCCCGACCTGCTCCGCCTGCTCGGCCTGCTCTGCTCGGCCTGCTCTGCTCTGCTTTGTCCGCCTGCTCTGCTGCTCTGCCTGCCTGCTCCGCCTGCTCTGCGCTCTGCCCTGCCTGCTGCTCCTCACCGCCCCGCCCACTCGCCACCTGCAGCGAGCAGGGGCTCAGGCCAGCAGTGCTACAAGCAATAGAGGGGCATGTGCCACTGCCTCACGTCAGCGCTCTCCCGTCCTGACCCCTTCTTACCTACACCCCTGCTGCCCCCTGTTCTCTCCCCAGGTGCGGCACGACATCCTGGACTGGCATGGCGACCACCCGCACACCAACTACCACGAGATGTACGACGTGCTCAGGTGGGCGGCACAGCTTTGCGGTACGGTTGAAGTGTCGGGCCGAGGTACGGCATAGTGCAGCGGCCCCCTCACGAGCTAATTCGACATGGACGCCTTGCTCAGGTGCGTGCGCAGTACAATCAAACGTGTGGTTCTGCAGATAATGCCCCCAGATGCCTTGGCCAATATAATATAGAATGTTCACTGGCCCCCCTCCCCGGCTTTCCACCTTGCAGGGAGGATGGCTTCTTCCTGGAGGTCCTGGCCTCCCCTGCCACCTGCTTCAACGCCTCCAATTATGGCGCCCTCATGATTGTGGACAGCGAGGACGAGTTCTACCGGGAGGAGGTGGCCAAGCTGGCGGCTGACGTGGAGGCGGCCGGCATGGGTGAGCACAGCACGCACAGCATGCTGTGCTCAGCAGCACACGCGGAGCGCACGCAGCAAGGGAATGGTGGCGGGGCAGCATGCCCTCATAGACGTGGGAGGCGCAGCTTCCGGGACAAAAGGCCACACTTGTTCTTGATATTCAGAGAGCGGGCCCTTGCTTCTGGCCTACCCCTCAATTTGCCCCACTGCTCACTTGTCTCCACTGTACCCCGCACCCCACCCCACACCCCCAACCAACACCCATTCCACAACTCCCTGCCCCCGTCCCTCCTCTGCCCCGCCAGGCCTGCTCATCTTTGCGGACTGGTACCACGAGGAGAGCATCCAGAGGCTGCGCTTCTACGACGACAACACGCGCAGCTGGTGGGAGGCGGCCACTGGTGAGGAGGAGGGGGGGGGGGAGGAGGCCTGGGAGGGGTGGGTGGAGGGTGGTGAGGCATGCGGACGAGGCGGGTTGGGGTCGCATGGGGGCGGCCTGCCTGTCGCCCCTGCTGCTCGCTCTGCACGCTGCGCACCGGAAAAGCTAGCAGCAAGAGCGCCATGCCAAGCGAGCTGCCCGCTCGTCTCCTTCCCCTTGCGCCGCCCCCGGCGCCGAGCGACACCCTCCCGCCCCTGCCCCCACCCCCGCCCGCCCCGGCTGCAGGCGGCGCCAACGTGCCCGCCCTCAACGACCTGCTGGTTCCCTTTGGGGCGGCCTTTGAGCAGGGAGCTCTGGAGGCGGAGGTCAACATAGAGGGGGTGCCTGGGCAGGGCACCTTCCACATGGCTTCCGGGGTCACCATTAAGGCGCTGCCCGCGGGTGCCTGGCTGCACCGCACCACGCCCAAGCAAAAGGAAGGTGAGAGGGCACTCAGGCTGGATGGCGGGGGTGGGGCGGAAGGGCGGGTGCGGGCAGGGGTGCATCCGGTGCGATGCATGCGTGCCGTGCGGTCGGTGCGGTGCGGTGCATGGCCGCATGTGCAGCAGTGGCTGGATGCAGCTGGGGGCAACTTCCAGGCACACATGCACGCACACACATGCTGCTGCTCTCCCAGCTGTGCACTCTGCTCACTCCCACCCTTGCCTTCCGTAATAAGCGGGATAACTTGACGATTTTCTGTCAAGTATTCGTTTGGCCCATGCAGGCCAGCCTCCCAAGCAGGGTGCGGGGGTGCTTGCGCTGTTCCAGCACGGCAGCGGGCGGGTGGGGCTCTACGGCGACTCAAACTGCCTCGACTCCTCCCACTCACGCTCCACATGCTTTGCGCTGCTGACACAGATGCTGCGCTGGGCTGCGGGCGAGGTGCGCTGCCGCTGCTGTGATGCGCTGCGCTGCGTTTCCCTGGTGCCGGCGATGCGTGATGCCGCCTAGCTGCTCGGTCCTGCTGCTGTGGCCTCGTTTTGGGCCCGCACCTGAAAGCGCGCTTTGCTGTCGCAGCACTGCTGCGTTGCGGCTGCCCCGAAGCTTCTGCCTGCCTGGAAGGCCGTGACCTACTGCACACACCATGCTTACCCCCGCCCTATCCCGTGTTTCACCGGTACCATGTGCCGCAGGACGTGCCGTCCCTCACGCCAGCGTCCGCGTTGCGCGCCGCGCCGTATGGGACGTTTGACAGCTTGCCAGCCCGCCGCCCCGACTTCAACTTCACAGAAGTCTCGCCGGTGCTGCTGAAGCCCATCAGGTGTGGTTGGGGCTGGGTTGTGGGTGCAGGTCTGTGGGCGTGCGGCAGCATAGGCCGGGGCATGTGCAGAGAAGAGCATGCCCGTGTGGAGCACGTTTGCGTTGCTCCTCCGCTGACACGGGGGAGCGTGCACCCCCTGCTGCGCCCGCTCTTTGCAGGTGCTACGCCAACTCGCCGCTGGCATTCCACGACGCCACTTTCCAGCAGTGGAATGTGCTTGTGTCACGCCCGGTGCGCAAGGCAGTGGCTGTGGAGCAGCCAGCACTGGGGGCTGGGGATGAGGCCGCGGCAGCGCCCGGCAACGGCACTGCGGCAGGCATAGCAGGGCAGGGGCAGGAGGGCGGCGCCAGCACAGGAGGTGGAGCAGCTGATGGGCAGCAGCAGCAGCAGGCGCAGACCGGTGCTGGCACAGATACACGGCAGCAGCAGCAGCAGCCTGGCGGCAATGCAACAGCCGTGGCCCAGCAGCCTGGGGCAGCGACTGCACAACAGCAAGCGGCAGACCCGGCAGCCAGCGCCCAGCAGCAGGCAGCAGCAGCCACACAGGCTGCAGACCCAGCCGCACAGCAGCAGCAGCAGCAGCAGCAGGCCGCTGCTCAGCAGGCGGCAGCGCAGCAAGCTGAGGCAGCAAAACAGGCGGCCGCAGCAGAAGCAGCCAAGCAGGCGGTGGCAGCAGACGCGGCAGCAGGTGCCAAGCAGGCTGCGGCTCAGCAGGCGGCGCAGGAGGCGGTGCAGCAGCAGCAGCAGGTGGAGCAGGAGGAAATAAGGAAGCAGCAGGAGCAGCTGGCGAAGTTGAAGGAGAAAGAGGAGGCGGAGAAGAGGCGGCAGGAGCAGCAGGGCGCTGGTGCCGGCGCTGGCGCAGCAACAGATGGCGACAGCAGTACCACTGATGACAGTGGGCGAGAGCACCCAGACATCAACAGCTTGGCTCAGGCGGGGGAGGAAGGGCCCCAGCATGTCGAGGACACATCACGGCCCAAGCAGCCTGCAGATGGCCACTTGTCTGACGGCGAAGGTGCCGCCGCTCGCATCAGCAGCCGGATGCACCAGCAGACCGCGGCGGCGACGGTGGAGGGTGGTGCTGGCGGCTGGGGCAGCAGCAGCTCTTACACGCAGTCGTTGCTGCTGGAAGGCGGCATGCTGTGTGCCATTGCAGCAGTGCTGCTGTGGTCACGCTCCCGCCGCCGCCGAGGCCTGCCTGCCCGCCTCAATGGCCGCCGGTGGCGGCTGCCGCTGTGGGGCAGCGGGGCGCGTGACCGGCACGAGTGAGGGGTGCTGTGGTCCTCGTCGCCTATGCAGTGCTACATCTGTGCTTCACTCTGCTCTCTCTTGCTGCCGGGGTAGCCGTGAGGTTACACACTTTCCCTTTGCTGTTGTGGCTGTGAACGAATGAACGAATGTGAAGGCTGAACGGATATGGTGTTTTAGGATGCAGCCGTGAGGCAGTGACGGAGGAGCAGATGAGGAGAAGTGGGCTATTGGACATGGCGGGAAGCAGGGTTATGATACAGTATTATGGCAGGGCTGACCGCGCCCGTGCAGCAAGCTGACGCTAATTGAGCGGACGAGGAGGGGCAGGGTAGTGGATGCAGTAGAAACACAAATATGACACGTGAAATTCATGTGGTCAAATTGAAGGCCAGTCTGGCAGTTCCGGCAGCCAAAGCGGCCGACCGCCCAGTCAATTGACAGGTGGCCACAGATCTAGCCAGGGTGGCAGCAGGCACAGCAGCTTCAGTAGGGGTGCTGCTGGCGTGGGTTGCAGTCGAGCGGCTGCAGCATGCGCCTCATGAAGCCCGCCCAGACGTGCTCCTTGGAGGTGCCGGGCGCGACATGGACGGCGGGCGGGTCCTTCTTCTGCCTGCCGGGCGGGCATGGGGATGGGGGAAGGGGAGTTGCGGTCAGGACCAAGAGGGTGCGGCAGGCGCACACTTGCACAACCACTGTTGCACCCTCTGCCCCATACCGCCAGCACCCATCAGCCACAGGTCCCGCAACCATGCACAGCACCCAGCAACACCTGTGCCCAGCACCCAACACCCAGCAACACCTCTGGGCAGCACTCACAAACCAGCAACACTTCTGCACAGCACCCATCACCCAGAAAGACCTCCGGCTAGCACCCACAACCCCGCCCACCCACCGCACCTGTTCTGAGTCTGGTTCTTGTTGAACCGCGTCACGAGCAGCTTCTTGTTGACGGCGTCAAAGGACGTCTCCACCGAACCATCCACACAGCGGGGCACGTAGTGTTTGACATCCCCCCGCGCGCGCTTGCCGGCAGAGATGGTGAAGGAGTTGCCGCCTTGCACATACACCAGCGGCTGCTGCCCTGTCAGGAACACGTCACCCACCGCCGCGCCGTCCAGCGTGCTGCTCTTCAGCTTGCCCAGAGTGACGCCCTGGAAGGAGAAGCCGTACTGCATGCCGTCGATTGCAGAGTCTTGTGCGACCTGCAATGGGCAGGGCGGGTAGAGTGGGGCAGCAGGTGATGCAAGCGGGCGGGCGGGGAGGCGGGAAGCACAGCGGTGCCCCCAAGCCAAGCACATCTGCTTCCAGGCCCAGCCTGAGGCTGCCAGGTCCCACCTTCTTGATAATGCTGTACTGCGACAGGCGGTGCAGGTTGTGGAGGATCAGGTCTTCCTGCAAGCGGGCAGCACAGCACGGGCTGCGGGGGTCAACGGGGCGGCAGCTGCCGCCAGCTGCACTGCAGGCCCGGTGATCGCCACGCCGGGACTGCGACGTCATCATGCATTGTTTGCATGCCGTTTGGCGCGACAGAACGACCGCTTGCCTGGGCCACCACTTTTCGCCACACCCCCGTCCGGTCGTTCTCGATGTACAGCTCCACCAGGGCTTGTTGGCGAGGCTCATGGTGATCAAGCAGCAATGCGGGAATCGGCGAAACGCCAACGCGCCGTCCGACTCAAATGCGCATGCAGCGCCATGCTGGGCACGGCATGCAAGCTGCCCCGCAGGCCCATGGTCTCCAGCACCCATCAAGAGTGGCAGGTGTGTCCTACTTAGGTGAGGTGTGAGGTCTTACAGAATACTCATTAAAAGAAATGGCACGGCCCAAGCTTTGCCATATGTATGTGTGTATTGTTGCCACTGCCGCTGCACTTGTGTTTGACCTGCCTGCCTGCTGCTCTTCTGCCGATGCTGCCGCAACTGCGGTAGACTCCACGCCGTCCGCCCCGCCAGGCAGCTGCAGGCAGCAAATCACGGCTGCTGCGTTTCTGCCGGTGCTCCCGCTGCTGCTGCTGCTGCTGCTGCTGCTGCAGGCTCCGCGCCGTCTGCGCTTCCGGGGCGCTGCAGGCGGCGGATGACGCGGGCAGGGTTGCCAGCCACTACGGTGTACGGCTCCACATCCCGCGTCACCACCGCCCCTGCTGCCACCGTGCTGCCCTCGCCGATGGTGATGCCTGCAGGCAGGCAGGACAACGGGGAGGCCGACGCCGGGTCAGGGCGGAGCTAACCTGGGCTGGGCGCAGTGCGGGGCTGGACCTGCAGGGCTCCAGGGAGTGATGTGACCACGCTGGAAACAAAGAGCAGTGAAGCGCAGGGCATTGCGGCACGCCACAGTGGGTGCCGGCCCAGAACAGCCCCCCACCCTGCGTAAATGGGTACTGCAGCCCAGTCCAGCAGCCCACGCGCCAGCACGGCACAGCACCCACCACAGCGCAGCACAGCGCAACCCCCGCGTGTCTGGTTGCCCACCCTGCATGATGATGGCCGCCCCGCCGATCCAGCAGTCGGCGCCAATGACCACGGGCTTGGCATACTCAAAACCCTGGGTGCCAGAGCGCTCCGCGGGGTCCACGTGGTGACCCACTGGGTAGATCTGTGGGAGGGCATGTGGAGGTGGGGAGAGGAATGGAGGTTGGAGAAATTAAAGGGGAAGCAGTGAAGCACTGGGGAGCATGGTGCAAGGTGCGGGCTTGTTTATGGGTGGGCGGGTGCTGGCTGGGCAGGGGGTACACTGTGACGCTCCCGCCGCACAGGGCTGCCATCGCTCGGCTCACCCGAGACCACGCGCCCCACAGCAACCTGCCCCTGTACTGCCCCATGCCCTTGAAACCGAGCGTACACCGAGCTGCATCATCCAATTCCGGTGCCGCACCTGCACAGACGGTCCAAACAGTGTGCGGTCCCCCACATGCACCGGCCCACAGTCCAAGATTGTGGTGCCAAAATTCATGTAAGTGTCCTTGCCCAGGAAGATGTTGTACCCAAAGTCGCAGTAGAGCGGCGGCTCAATGAAGGGCGGGTGCTCTGCAGGGGTGAAGGGCTTGAGATGGGGCAGGAGGGGTGGGTTGGCAGAGGCAAGGGCAGCGGCTCGACGAGCGGCGGGTGCTCTCCGGGGCATGCTGCTGCGTCGCCTCCACATGCCCCGGAGGGCAGGGACGCCGGCACAGCACTGGGCAAGAAAGGCAGAGCGGGCGCAGATGCATCCTCACCTGCATCCTCAAAACCGCTGCCTCGCCTCGCCCTTGCCCAGCTTTCTGCAGCCCCACCCATCCCCAACCGCCCCACTGCAGCTTGGCACTCTTCCCTGCTCGCCACGGTGAAACTTTCCCACAGCCAACCTCCATCTACCGCTCAGTGCTAATACACGGCGGGCCTGGGGTGACGAATAAACCGGCGGCAGCACGCAAAAACCGACAGGCCTGCTGGCCACCGCTCCCTTGTCGCGTCCCCAATCACCCGGCCCCCGCTGCCCCACCCTCCCAGGCCCTGGCTTGCCCAGCACTGCCGCTCTCACCTTCATCGAACCCCCCCAGTAGTTCTTTCAGCACCGCCATCCGCCCCTCCACATCGTCATAGGGCAGCGCCGTGTTGAACTGGTGCAGCAGCTTGCGGCAGCGGATGCGGTCGTCGACCAGCTGCAATGCAGCACAAGGTGGGGGCTTCAGCCGTGGTGCCGGATGGGTGGGAGAGTTGCGCGCAAACAACGCTTCACATAAACACCCACCTCTGGATCGTTGGCCTGGTAAGTCTGGCCTGCAAGGCATGGGGAGAGCTTATGAGTATTCAAGTCAAGAAGGCTTGACGGCTTGCGGCGAGCGTGACGCGGGGCGGGAGGCGGTGGCGGGAGGTCGCGGCGGCAAGCTCACTGCAGTCCCACCAATTGATCAGCGCGACCCACCCACCCCATCCGATCTCACACCCCACCTGCGAGCAGCCGCTGCTTGTGGGAGAGCTCCCCCTCCTTCACCGGCCAGCGTTCGCCCGCCTTGTGCCCTGGCGGAATCATGGTGGTTTCCTAGCCTCCTCTTTACGACTGTAATAAATGGCAGGGGGGTTATGAGAGCTGTAGACAACTGCCTGGCCGCGTGCGGTGTCTGCGGTGTCGTGGCGCGCCGAAAGCCCAAGGTGCAAACCCGTGTGTCGGAGGGGCTACATTTCACGTCTTTATACGCTATTCATGATGGAAACGCTTTGTCCCTTCTCCAGGCTGCACCTGGAAGACAGGAGTGGCGTTGTTTCCCAATGCCTAAACCAAAAGCTTGTGACTGCCTTGATCGTTGGAGATGCGCCCGTTGCAGTGTCGGCCGCCAGCGAGTTGGCCGCGAGACCGGGGGCGGCAGTCAGCAGGTGAGCGTCGTGTGGGGGTGCGGCAGGCCGCCCTACAACCTGTGCGGCGGAAGCCGTGGGGACCGATCAGAGCATCCAGCCCCCTCCCCATGGCCCCCCTGCCCTGCCCCAACTGCAGCAAAGTCTACACACCCTTTGGAGGCAGCTCCCTCTACCCTCTCCAGGCCGCGGTGACGGCACCGCTGCACTCGCCCGCAGCGGTGGCCGTCTGCCGCCTGTTGCTCAACCTGGGCGCCTCACCCAACATTTGCTGGACGGATCTAAGCGGCTGCCACACGCCCCTGAGCAGGGCCCTGGTGGGGCACAACCTGCAGCTGGCGCAGCTACTGGTGGAGCACGGCGCAGGTAGGGGGTGGGTGTAACGCCAGGGGCGCACCCAGGATGGGTCCTCGTCTGTAGGGGGTGTGTGGGACAGGGTGTAGAGAGGTGTGCACGACAGGCAAGGCAAGGCGGCTGGCATGCGGTTGAGGACGAGGCATGCGGTGCCAGCCTGGCAGCAAGGAATGGCGCACATAGCTGGACGGGCACAGGTTCAGTGGTGCCGTGGGCACACCTGTGCTCCTGTAGCCTCCCCATCTGCAGGTGCCGCACAGCCAGTACAGCCGACCCACGCCCCTTTCCCCCGACTCTCCTTTGCCCCCTTTCCCGCCCCCCCTTGCAGACTGCACCGCTGCCCTGCTGCGCACCGATCTGTTGGAACGCTGCCGTTTCGACCCCGCTGTCGTCCGCTGGCTGCTGGACCGAGGGGCGGATGCCGCCACGCCGCTGCAGCGCGGCCTTGCCGGCGGCCCCTGCTGCGGCCTGCTGGCCTGTCGAGCCGCCTGCACAGCGGGCGCCGCTGGCCCCTGCGCCACCCGCTGCTGCTGCCCAGCTGTGCCAGCTGTAGGAGTGCTGCTTAGCAAGCTCAGACAGGAGCTGCATGTGTCACGCCAGCTCAGCAAGCTGCATGCAGCTGCCGGGACGGGGCAGGAGGCGTGGCTGCTGCGCCGGGCCGCCGACTGCCTGCAGCGCCTGCTGGCGGCAGGGGCGGCGCCGGCAGGGGCGCCCGACGCCAGCGGTGCAGTGGAGGCAGCCGTGGACGGCATGCAGCCTGCAGATTGGGCGGCGATTGAACCCTATGCCACGCAGCCGCCGCAGTGGTCACCGGCAACACACCACCTCTTCCCGCGGCCCTTCAAGGCCGCCTCTCGTGAGGTGCTGCGGGTGGCGTGTCGCGGCTTCACCCTCCGTACCAGCAGCAGCAGCAGCAGTGAAAGCGGCGCCAGCAGCAGCAGCCGGCACACACGCAGGAGCGGTGGCATCAGCAACACTGCTGGCTTGAGCGGCAGCGGCGCCGACAGCGGCGCCCGGGCGGGATCGCTGCAGGCAGTGCAGCAGGAGCCACAGGGCCGTGGCAGCGCCTGGTGGCTGGATGGAGGCATCGTGCTGTGCATCATCAAACAGCTGGCTCCCAGCACCCAGCACCTGAAATAACAGCACTCTAACGTACCCAAATCATGAAAGAGTAGCACTCTAGCGTACCCACATGCTGACAGGGCGAGGCTGCTGTGTCCCGCCCTCAAGCTGCCTACCCACACAAAGTGCATGTGCACAATTTGCCGCCCCCTGTTGTGCCCTACCTGCACAAAGCGTGGCCCCATCCTGCCCTCGCCCCCACGATACTCCAGGCCTGAAGGCTCCAGTTTTGCTTTGCACCACGCCTCAGCACTTGCTTCTCTGATCAACACTGCGCCACATTGCTTCTTCTCTGTTTCACACCCCGTCACCGTGCCGTGCAAAGCACAGAGCCCATGTTGTGCCACTTTGCCCTGCAACCCCGTGCATGCTTCTTTTCCTGCGCTCACTCCTTCGCCCACAGGAGGGTGGGCACGCTCCTTCTGCCACTCTGTCAACGCATGCTTGCCAATGCCCAATACCACGCACGCACAATCAACTCAAACCCAAACCCAACACATCCTTCCTCGACGCCACACCGGCACTGTAAAGCGCCCTTCGCGGGCCCTCCCGCTCCTTTCCACAGCTGCTCAAAAGGTGATGACACGCATCATGCACACAAAGACAGCTCCTGGAGGGCATGCACTACAAGCACTACAAGATGCCGCCACGGGGCCAAACACACACCCAGCACGCTGCTTTAAAGCTCGCCGTCGGCCCCAGCAGGCTCGGCATCCACCGCACCGCCCGCCGCCTCTGCCGCTGCGCCGCCAGCCTCTGCACCTGCGGCAGCGCCGCTGTTGTCCGCCTTTGCACCTGCAGCCGTGCCGTTGCCTGCCGCCGCCGTGCCTGCGTCGGTGGCGTTGCTGCCGATGCGCTGCTGGCCGTCGCGCTGCACCCCCAGCCAATCCATGAGATCATCCTTGTAGCGGGACGCTTCCGTGGTGATGGCGGCTGCAGAAAGGGGGGCAGGATGGCACGGTTGTGGGCACGGACCAAGGGGGACAGTAGGCGGGCATGAGCGGCGGCGCAGGTTGGTGGAGTTGGAACCACCGCCCCCACACAACATGGCATATCCCCATGAGCAAGCCACCAACAGCCGCTCTTTTTCTGCCTACTGCTCTGCTGCTCACCCTTGTCGGGCGAATGGCTGTACAGCACATAAATCACTCCGGCAGCCACTGCGCCCACCGCCAGGCGGGTCAGCGGGTGGCTGGCCCACTTGCGGCCTCCTTCTGTGGGCGGGCCCTCCACAGAGAAGAAGGGCTTGTGCAGCTGGGAGATGGGGACGTCCTGGAGGGGGGGGGAGGAAGGAGGGGAGGGAGGGAGGGGAGGGAGGGGAGGAGCATGGGTGTGCAGCACATACTGAAGAGCTTGTGCTGCTGGGTGGTGGGGGCGAGCGCATGTGAGGGACAGCATGTGTAGAAAGATGAGATGTGGAATGTTTTACCCTGGGCCCTGAGCTCGCCTCCCTCCCCCCACGCCTGCCTCCCCTCATCACCTCTGAGCTCCGGTTGGGCAGCAGCCAGCCGGTGCTGCACTCTGCTTCTACCCCTGCTGTCTACCCCCCACTTCCCCCTGGTCCCAACACTTGCAACCGCTGCTTGAAACTGGTACAACCCAACGCCATGCCCCCAGCTCCCCTCAAAATCTGCAGGCAGGCAGGCTTCCCCCCACCCCACCCACCTCGGAGCTCAGGTTGGGCAGCAGCCAGACGGTGCGCCCCGTCAGCACCCAGGTGGCCAGCGCCAGCACGGTGCGCATCACCAGCACCCCCATGATCAGCACCAGCAGGCCTGAGGAGAGGTAGAAGACGCCCACTTTGACCCAGTTGGGAGCCAGCGGGAAGAGGCAGCAGGCGAGGACCACCACTGCAGGGGCGGGGCGAGGGCAGGGGAGAAAAGGAGGCTTGAGGGGGGCATGACCGACGGTGCCTGTCACCCATTCTGGGCAAGCGGGAAGTAAAGCAGCAGGCCAGGGCCACCAGTGCAGGGGCAGGGCGGTTCGCAGGAGAGAGCAGGCAGGGTGGGCAATCCGAGCAGGCCGGAGGGGCCAGGCCGTACCTGCGGGGCTGCGTGCCTGCCTGCCTGCAGCACACATGTCCCCCCGCCCCTCGCCGCCTTGCCTGCCCCTTCCGGCCGCCGCCGCCCCTCCCCTAACATCCATCTCATGATCGGCTCCCTCTGCTCCCTGTGGCAGAGCTGTCACCAGAGCTCTGAGCACCAGCGCACAATGACTGCCGCTCTGGCAGGGCCTGCCACCTGGCGCCTTTCCCAAACCCGGCTCACGTGGGATGAGGGCGGTCCAGACCCAGGCCCAGGGGGAGGTGGGGCGCTCATAGAGCCAGATGTAGAAGCCGTCGTCCACAAACGCCTGGGGTTGGTTTAGGAAGGTGGCACAGGGCAACGAGCAGGGTGAATATGGGATACGAGCGTAGACCGCCCTTAAAAACCCTCTGTCCACAAGCGGTTGTGCCAGGGGCCGGCAGCAAGTGCGAAGCTTGGGTCGGGAGGGTGGCGCGCAGTGGCATGCGTCCTTCTCCATGCGCCCATCCCAACTCAAGACAGTGCCATGCCGCCGCCCCGGCACCCGAGCGCGCCTCACCGCAGCCTGATCCGGCGGCAGCTGCGCCAGCTTGCGAGGGAATTTGACCAGCTTCTTACTGCCCGGCAGCGGCTTCTTGTTCACGCGGTCCACGCGCAGCGCCATGCGGCCGCGAATGAGGCGCTGGCCCAGGTGCCGTGCCAGCTCATCATTGGCCTCAAAGCTCTTGCCTGCAGCAGTTGTTTTGCCCGCATGCCTCTTGGATGCATGCGATGGGCATTTCAAAGTGGCAGGAGGCTGTGTGCCAGAGGTGGGGCGAGCAGGCGGCAGAGTGACCAACTGCAACCGCCCCAGCCTGCCGCTGCCACCGCCGCTGGCAGTGACCCACCTGCGGCCGCTTCGCCTGCCTTCTCGGGGTGCGCCTTCACCCAGCGCATCAGGTCCTTGCCGCGAAACAGCTCATACCGCTCCCCCGACAGCACGCCCGACCGGTTCTCAATGCCGCCCTTGCTGCGGAGTGCCTCCGCAAACACCATCAGCGGATCAAGTGGCTCGCCCTGCAGGCATTACATCTTGATAAGAGGCCGCCGGTGTGCACGCGGGCAGGCAGCGAAACGGCGGCTGCAACACAGGCGACTGCATACCTTGGCCATTGTGACGAGCCGGCTCTACTGCAGGTCAGATTTACAAAGGCGAGGAAGCGGGCGATCAGCGCAGGGTAGTGCATGCTGGCGGACCCGCTGGCGGCGCGCCTGTGCTGCCGCCATCGTACTCTCCACGGGCACCGGGTACCGTTGACCAACCAAGATGCGGCCCTCAGCTACTGGTGCGTGACATGCAGCTACTTTGCTACTTTGCTGGGCTCCGCGCTCTTGGGCGCCACCATGCAGGCTCATGAATGGCAGTGAACAACCCACATGCTCGGGCAGCACGCGGGCACAGCCAGGTGGGAGGGCTCACAGCTGAGACTGCCCTTCCCTGTCATTCAGGCGTCCTCCTTTTTGCTATTGCTTTTCAAAGCATGCTAACAACACCATAATCACCAAAACAAGCCGCCAGCCGAGTCGGTCACCTCCACCAGCGGCAAGCGGCGCGCCAGGTGCACCAGCACAGGGACCCGAGTCTTGCTGGCACCCAGGCGCAGATAGCGCAAGCATGGGAGGCGCAGCAGGACGCTGTCCACGTCAACGTGCGTGAGCTCCAGCTCAGCGTTGTCCAGAAGACCCAGCCGCTGCAGCTTGGTGGCAGCTGCCAGCGCGGGCGGAAGGCGGGTGAACTTGTTCATCCTCAAGTCAAGAAACTCGACATCTGAACACAGGGAGAGGGAAAGCAGAGAAGGATGCTGACTACGTTTTAAAAAAGATTGATATTACCGCAGCATGAAGACGAGGCAGTAACAACGAGGGGAGAGGGTCAGGAGCTTGGTAGGTGACTTGAGGCGGATCCTACAGTAGAAGTCCCGCCGTGAGGCGTGACATGCTGCCGCTGCTGCATTTGTGCCAGCTGCAGCCGACCAAGCTCTAAACGCACAGCTGATACGCATGCACAGGCACACGGCTGCTGCAGCTGCTGTGAAAGCGGCGCGCCGTCAGGGAGTGCAGCGGGCACTTCTGCGCTCACCTTGCAGCCACGATCCATTGGGCAGCTCTGACATGTCATTACATGGAAGGGACAGCCGCTTCAGCCCAGTCCTGCTGGCAACCGCTGCCGGGAAGGACTGACCCCTGAAGTATGCCAGCAAAGTGAGGTTCTGCAGCCGTGGGGCTTGCTGCAGCAGTGCTGCCACAGCTGGCTCGGCGGCAACCCCTTCAAAGTAGGTGACACGCAGCAGCAGCTGCGTCAGGTGCTGACTCAGCTGTGGGCACCCCTGGAAAGCGCTGGCGCTGAGGCCCATGCTGTGCAAGATGGACAGGCTGTTTAAAGAGGAGACGCCGGGCGGCAGCGAAGCTGGATGAGTTGCCGCAGCGGCACCATGCGGCGGATGCCGCAGAGAATGAGCGACGCAGAGGGTGGGCCGCCGCCCTGTAGGCCCCTGCTGACACTGCCTGCGCACTTTTTTTTTTTTTTTTTTTTTTTTTTTTTCTCAGAGTATCTCAGGGGCCATGCTGCCCTTGCTGCTGCTGGCCATGCTGCCCCTGCTGCTGCTGCTGCGATCCCCTGTCCATACACCCCTATCTGCTCGCGACCTCCTTTCAGGCGGAACTGCAGCCCTGCTGCTGCTGCCTGGCTACAACGACTGCACGGGGCCCTGCTGCTGTTGGCTGTCTGCCCACCCAGCCCGCCCTCTTGCCTGCATGCGCCCGCGCAAGAGGCTGCCGCTGGTGCTGCCAAACTTCCAGGCCTTGAGGCCTGGCAGCTGGGCCAGCAGCCGCGGCAGGGGGCCCACCATCAAACCATCATCCGGGCCGGCGCCGTCACCCGGTTCCATCCGCCTCTTCTCGATCCATGTCACACGGGTCAGCTGCGTCAGTGCCGAAAGGTGCTGCCAGGCAGGCGGCAGGACTTCTGACGCCAGCCGCAGGCTGAACATCTGTGCCAGGTGCGGCAGCACGGCCAGCACGGCGTCAGGCATCTGGGGCGCGTCGAGCACCAGGCAGCGCAGGCGGGGCAGCTCCCGCAGCAGGCTGGCTGTGTTGGGCGGCAGCGGCTTAGCGACGCTCAAGGACAGGAGCGTGAGCTGAGCGAAGGGCGCCAGGTGCTGCAGCGTTGGCACGTCCACAGCACCGCACTCCATTTCAAGGGACGAGAGCTGCGCTTCCGGCAGGCGCGCCAGCACGTCGCCGACGAAGTCCCAGCTGCTGCCGCAAGCAGCGGCTTGCTCTTGAAACACGGGTCCTTGCCGGCGGACCCCGCCGCTTCGGATGGAGGCGATGTTGATATCATCGACGGTCAGCCGCGACACCAGGCGGCCCACGCGCCGCAGGAGCGCACGCTTGCAGCTGAGCCACGCCGTCGCCGCATGCGGCCCGTCTGCGGCTGCGTCATCAAGCGAGTCGCCGTCAAGCTGCAGCGAGCTCCACAGCGAAGGCTCACTGAAGAGGATGTTGTGCCAGCGGCGGCTCACCAGCGCCAACGGGGCCTGCAGGCAGCAGAAAAGTGTCTCATCTTGATGCGCTCGGCGGGCGACCTGAGCGGCGGCGGCAGGGAGGCGGCAGGTGGCAAGAGGGGGCGGCCGTAGGCGGTTCAACGGCGAACTCACCCCGGCCTCCAGCCCGCACTGCGCGAAGATGCGGCCAAGCAGGGCGTCCGGCAAGGCGTCGAAGGCGGGACCGGGCATGGCAAACTCAAGGTGTTGTTCACGCAGGTGTGCGCCCTGCCACTGTGCAATTCTGAATGCTCAGACAGCGTGGATGTATCGAGAGGAAATCCTTCTGTGATGTATGTCAACCCGCCCACTGGCACCACATCAGCGGCGCCCAGCGGCAGCGATAGCACGGGCTCTACCAGCAGTGCCCCCTTGATGACAGTACCCCATGCAGCAGGACTGCCGGACAGCAAGCACCATTACAGTTCCCAACGGTGCCTCAGAAGTAGGGCCTGAAGTGCGCCGACAGCTGGACCCGCCCACTGCTTCTGCCGCCAGCGCGGCTGCCCTCCAGCCGCCGCTCCCCCTCCACCCTGCCGCCCCGCACCAGCTCCCCCAGGGGCAGTGACAGCCGACCGCAGCTGTGGTCGCTGCCAGTCCATGCATGCTCAAGAAGCTCCAGCTCAACTGCAGGGCAGCGGGGCAGCCGCTGGCATGTGTAAGCATCCGGGGTGAGTAGCGAGGCAGGAGCGGAGGCAGAGCAGTGTGCTTAATCTGCAGGCAGCGCACTGGCACATCGAAAGATCAGAATGGCCGCCCAGCAGCCTCCCTGCCCCCTCCCTCCCCCCACCTTGTGTCCCCTCGGCTCCCTGCACTGCCTCCGCATCCATGTGCATCATCACAGGGCGACTGAACTCCACCACCCCCTGCCGGCTGGCCTGCGACGCGTCGCTCTCAGACTGCCGCCCGCCCAGCCGCAGTACCACCTTTAGGTACGGTTTGAACAGCGAGCCGGATGCGCCGCCAGACAGCACCCCCTCTGCGCGTGTCACGCGCACCACGAGCAGCCCGCTGCGCAGCAGGCGCAGCGCAAGCGGGTGCAGGCGCGCAGCGGTGGCCGCCCCCGCGGTGCCGCTGGCGCTGTCGCCGCGCTGCAGGGCAGGCACTCGCTGCTGAGCCATCACTGCCGCTGCCTCGGCCTTGCTCAGCGCGATGTAGGTCACCTGTGGACACCGGCAGGGCAGTGAGGGTCCGGGCGGTGTGCCTGCCCTGCTCTGCCCAGCGTGGGCCTTACCACCCAGTGCCCACTGGGTGGTATGCAGCATGGCACATGGCGCCCACTGGTGCTACAACCTGAAGAGCCCCACGTTTGCAGGTGTACCTTGCGCAGCAGCCAAGTTGCAGTCAGCCGTGAAGTCTCAGCCTCTGCCCAGCTAGCCTCACAACCCGCTCTGCCTGCAGGCCAAGTCCCCCCCACCTGCAGGCGCAGCTTGCACAGCTCGGAGCCCTTCTTTGTAAAGGGGCGGGCCAGGGTCATGGCGATGCGGCCCCCCACGCCCAGCCTCCCCTTCTCCTCCTCGTGGTGCTCCTCTGCTGCATGTTGCATTTGCATGGGGGGCGTGTTGCATTGTGGGCGTCGGGGTACAGCCACGAGAGCGCAGCGCTTTGCTTCCTCATGCTGCGCTTTGAGCCACGTTGGCACAGGGGCAGGGCAGCGGCAGGCAGGGGGCAGCTCACAAAGAGGAAAGGTGCGGCAAGGCCGGCTCCATGCTCAAACTGTTTGACTGCAGGGCATGCCCTAGAGTTTGCTGTACTGCCGCGACATCAAACACCAGTACATCAAACACCAGTACTGCCAGTACAGTGGCAGTGCCACGACATCAAGCAATGCACCCCCGGCACACCGCAGGCCCGCCCACCCACCCACCGCGCGGCCTGGCAGTCAGCACCACCTCCCGCTCCTGGCCGGGAGGCAGGTCTCGCACCGCCAGCTGCGCCCGCCCCAGCTCTTCATTGGGTGTGAAGGATGAGTAGCTGTAGAGGATGACCGACAGCTCCTGGTGCTCTGCGAATACTCAAGATTAGGAGAGCAGATGCCACATCAGCGTGCACAGTGATGGTCTGAGAGGCGGGCGCAGGAGGGGCAGACTGCAGACGCAACCTGGGTGCAGAGCAGAGCAGACAGTTCCTAGTGCTCAGCAGGGACGCGCAGGGTGCAGCACGGGTGGAGACAGCATGTGTGGCAGATGAGCATGCCTTGTGGGGCTGCCCAGCAGGGAGCCTAGCCAACGCAACAGTCAGCTATCAATGAACTGTCCAGAACAGTGCGCCCCTCCCCCCCGCCTGCCAACGAGCCCCAGCCGCATCACGCTGCTCACCCGGCAAGGAGACGGGGAACTCGAAGCGTTCGTCCCAGGTGGCGCGGCTGCCAGCTGGCGCCACCGTGGTCTGCCGCCGCTGGCTGTCGCGCAGGAAGAGCTCCAGCATGGGGTGGGGGCTGCCAAACAGCCCGGGGCTGGGCACCTGCCAGGCAGTGTAGCAGTATGGTTTTTGGTGGGGGGAGCTAGCTGGGGAGCTGGCCGAGCTAGGGAGGCGGCTCAGGTGGGAGGGGTGGGCCCTGCTGGCCGCTGGATTGCCGCTGGATCGCCAGGTTGCAGATGCACAGATACCACGGCCGGGGGCAGGAGCAGCAGGCAGCGGGCAGACCGCCACAGCAGCAGCAGTGACAGCTTCACTCACGTCGTCTGCTCCCACAACCCGCACTGCCAGCACGCCCGTGGGGCGCTCCACATCGGGCGCCCCTGGCTCCAACGAGAAGAAGGCGTGCTCGGGAAGCACCCAGGGCTGCAGGCAAGGAGGCGGGGGGCAACGGGCAGGGGTGCAGGGGAGGTGGGAGTGCAGACGTGCGGGCATCCAAGGCAGGGAGATGAGCGGGCACACAGCCCACCTCTGTCCCGCTTCCAACCTGCCGCCTTCTGGCCTCACAAGGCACCCTGTCCCCACAATGCCACGTCACCGACCTGCAGCACCAGGTCTCTCACGGCGCCGTCCAGCCACTCCTTGACGAGCGGCACCAGGGCGGCCGAGGCAATGGACAGATCCAGCTCATACCCAAATTCTGGCACCCGTGTGAGGCCGACCTGCAGAGGGTAGAGGTGATGCCCGGGCCGTGAAATGTGCAGCTTCAGATGGGGACCAACGAGTAGGCAGGTCTACGGCAGGCGTGTGCATCCAGTGAGCCAGGCTCAGCCGGCGGGCCCAGCTGGCCTCCTCCTGGCAGCGCAATGATCCCCAAACCTGCTGCCGCCCGCCGCCTGCCTTCACTGTCTGCCAGTGCCTGCCTGACAGCAAGCAGCAGCTGCCTGCGACCCATGACGGCCTGCCTGCCTGCCCCGGCCCATGCGCACTCACTACTGACCTGCACCGCGCCCACCACAGGCAGGCGGTGCAGGAGCGGGCGCAGCGTGACGCGCACCCCTGCCCGCACCCAAGCATCTTTCAGGCTCACACGCAGCTGCACACAGAGCATGGGGGGCACAGAAGGTTACAAACGCAACTGGCTGCCAGAAAGGGGCAGGGGCAGCCGCACTCTTTGCCCCCCTCAGCCGCACAAATCTGTGGTGCTCCGCCCTCCCAGACGCGGCAGCTGCCCTTGGCTGCCTGCCCTCACCTGCATCGTCAACCAGAGCAGCTGCCCTTAGTACCACCTGCCTCACCTCCATGGCCAGGCGCAGCGCATCCTCCACTTTATCGGGCGTCACCTCAGCCAGCCACACCGGCAGGCGGGGCACCTGTATCAGCAGGCTGACGGCCTACGGGGCAGGAGCAACAAAAAGAGCCGTGCACGCACAGCACGCACAGCAGGGCGGGCAGGAGCTCGAGTGAGAGGCAGGCTGGTGGTGGGGCGATGCAGCCGTAGCCCGATATGGGGGCCATGGGCAGCAGCTGCTTCTGAACCCCGCTGTAGTCCTGCCGTGCCTCTGTCGCCCGTGCATGTAATCATGCTACTGCGCTAATTATGCTGTTCGCTTCTGGGCGGGGTGGCTGCTCTCCAAGAGAGACAGCCTCGCCACCAGTACGCGCCTGCTCTGAGCGCCACTCAGCCTCAAACTCAACAAAGAGCTCCTCCACCCCGCCTCCGTCACCCCTGTGTGTATCAAAGCAGTAGGAGGCAAGCAATTGCCATCTTGGCATGCGCTGGTCAGTGACATTCACAGGGACAGCCTGAGATGAAGGTGTGCAGTCAGCGGCAGGGCACAGGGCTGGAGTGCCTGACAGCCTTGCGAGAGCCGCCCTGCTGAGAGGCGCTGTGCCCGCCCGCCTCCCCACTGCTGTGACCAGCAACGGCGCCTGCCACAGCCCCCTGACCTGCTGCCTGCAGTGCATCTCAACTGTGCATGCACGGGGCCCCTCACTGCCGCCTGCGGGGGTGCCCGCCCGCCTCCCCAATGCCATGAGCTGCCGCCAGCGCTGCCGCTGGCAGGCCACCTCACCTGTGCACGCTGATGCCCCTCACCACCGGCTGAGCCGCTCCCAGCTCAAACCGCTCCATGCGCAGGTCGTACAGCTGCAGGCAACAACCGGAGGAGAGGAGGTGACATGATTTCACTTCCTTGAGTCCTGTACACTTGCGGGCAATGTGGTCGGGAGCATGCAGCGGCTGCCAAGCACTCACCCACTCTGGCCTGCTGGCGTCCAGCTGCTGCGGGATGGTCTCCCAGCAGTACTTTTGGGCAGCGTCTCGTGCATAGGGCCACAGCTCCCCCAGCAGCTGTCCCAGCCAGTCAGCGCTGCCAGTGGGATCCACTCCTGTGGCCGGGTCGCGGCGGGCGGCCGGCAGGCCGCTGCGGTCAGCAGACGGCGGAGTCGAGCGGATCGCCGCGGCCTCGGCTGCAGCCTCGGCAGCGCTCAGCCGCTGCACCTGCACTCGGCCTGGTGGCCCAGCAGGCGATGCCACCTCTGCTGGCAGCTTGCTGGCCGTGACTGCCGGTCTTCCGCGCCAGCCATGCACCGTTGCCGTGTGTTCCATGGCGAGCTCTGAACTCTCTGAGGAGGCCCGTTTGCTTCCTGGGGCTGTTCAAAGGCGAACCAGCCTGGCAGGGCAGCCCTTGTCGACGGCCCGCGGGTGAGTGCTTCTTCACGCTTCCCCAATGAACCCAAGTCTTTATAGTGGCCGAAGTGACAGCGCTGGTTGCGCATCCCTCAGCAGGGCAAGGGTGAGGGCATTGGTAGGGGAGATGCATCGAGCCAGTGGAGCGGTGGGCGCCAGCGCCGCACAAGAGCACAGGGCGATGAGGCACGTGGGCCAGTGGGGACGCAGCAAGCAGGTGCATCCTCCAGGCAGCTCGTTTTCGAGGCGCTGCACCAGGTCGGGGTCTCTATGCTTCCGAAAGCCTCATTTGGCTGGGAGTCATGCCGGGTGTGCATGGTGGCGGGCTGCAGCCGACGGGCACCTGCGCCCATGCCACCATCACAGACATGTACAGCTGGCTGGCAAATGCATGCCTGGCAGCTTGCATTTTTGTCAACAGAGGGGTCTAGTCTGTGGGAGAGCAGTACTCTGCATTGATCAAAGCGCACTGGGCTGTGCTGCGAGGCAAGCGTGAAACCTGGCATGCCCAGCGCACAGGTGCGCATACTGGTGCCGTGACGCTTGCCGCTTGGTGTAACCAAAATGCGGGCAGCGGCCGAGAGAAAGATCCCTGTAAATTTTGAGGTGTTGGAAGGCATGATGCAGAGAGGGCCGAAAATGGAGTCTTCTGCACAGGCCCCTGCAGGGCGAGCATGACGTCACGCGTCGGCGGTGCCAGCAGCGCCACAGCGGGAGGCGGAGCCGAGCAGCTGTGCACAGCACCGGCGATGCGTGGAGCCCTTCCCTGCCTAACGTCTTGAAATTGGACTGTTTGAGCCCGGGGGAAGTCCGGGGCTAACAAGACAGTGGCTCGCAGGTTCACGCTGAGAGCAGGTGCACCGGTGCTGCTGCCGCGCTGCCTAGATTACGGGGAGACTTTCTTGGACGCGCGGGGCAGCCTCGGAACCACCCGCCGCGCGCCTGCATCGCCACGGCCAGGTGCCGCCGCCGCCCATCGTCCCTGCCGCCGTGGCTGACGCCGCCCACCCTATCAAACTGCCAGCCAGCCCCCATGGTGGACGTCACGTCAGAGCTGGACGCCTTGATGGCAAGTCTCCAGGCTCCCTCTGGCGGCGGGCTCCCTGATCTGGTGAACTTCACAGCCGCTTCGGTGGTGCTGGAGGGAGCCATCGGCCGTGCCGTCCCAGCAGCCGACTCGCTGGGTGCACAGCAGCAGGCGCGGCTGGGCAGGTGCGTGCCATGCATATCAGGCATTGCGGCTGTACCGGCTTTTGCATTGTCCACTCCCTGTGCGTGTCGCCCCGTCCACCTCCAGCCGCTGCTTGTGGCCTCCCTGTTTGTGGAGGGCACGTGCCGGTGCTCACGTCGCCGAGAGAGAGGGGGTGGCAGGGCCGGCAGTGGCGGCATCACTGTTTCAGCGCCCTCTAGGCCTGGAGTTTGGTGCTGGCCCGTGCTTCCCTGCAGGAAGCTGGGCGAGCTGGGCAAGCAGATGGCCGCTTTGGACCGCCGCCTGCGGGGCCCACCTGCCGGCGGCAGCGACGCGGGCGCCCTGCTGTGCGCCGCTTGCGGGGTGCTCTATTGCTGCGGCCGCATGGCCACCGCGGCACACGTGGGCGGCCGGCAAGCGGAGCAGCTCGTGTCGGCTGCAAGCCTGCTGCTGGGCAGCGGCACGCGAGAGCTCGAGGTGCTGCTACGCCGGAGGAGGCAGGCCGACTGCCAATCCGCGTACAGGCTGGCGGGCCTGCAGGTGTGTGTGTGTGTGTGCGCTGTGTGTGCCTTATCAAGAGCCAGCGGCACCGCAAAGGCCTAGCCGTCCATGCGTGCGATTTCCCTGGGCAATGCCTGGCAGCGTGCTTCACAGGGAGGGAGCATGCCGGCTGGGCTGCGCATGCCAGCAGGCTGCCGCGGCGCGTGGGACGTTAACATACACGCCACCCATCCACCTCCCCAGCCTTGCCAGTTAGTTGGGCACTTACGAGGGGAACAACCCTTGACCCTTATCCTGCCACCCTCTGCCCATCCTGCCGTCGCATCGCACCGTGCCACGCCTCTCCCAACCCAGCCCCGCCCCACCGCCCCTGCCTGCCCGCCTGCCCGCCCGCAGCTGCTGGCTGCGTACATGCTGCTGGACGCAGCAGAGGACAACGGCGCTGCCGTAAGGGCCCATGCCGCCGCCCTGTTCAGCCCTGCTGCCACAATGCCCTGGCTGGATGCAACCACGCAGGCCCTGCAGTGGGCAGGGCAGCCGGGCGGCGAAGGTGGGCGGTGGAGTAACAACAGCACTGAAGGGAAGCGGGTGCACCAACCAGCGTGGGTTTGCGCTGAGTGCCCAGCTGCGCAGCCAGGGATGTTATGCCATGCACACATGGGCGCTATGTGTGGTATGCCAACATGGCACATGCTTACCTGGCGCATGCATGCCCCTCCTGTGCAGCTGCACCCTGCCCCTTGACTGGCGCCGACAGCCCCAATGCCAGCCCTCTGTATCCAAAATCTCCAAGCCCTGTCCAAATCATCTCTTGGCCCTCCCCTTCCTGCCTGCCTCCTGCTCCTCCCCCTCTCCTGCTTCCCTTCTCCCTCCATGCTCTTGCAGAGCTTGACCTCAAGTTTCTGCAGGCCCACTCGGCAGTCTGCAACCGCCTGCTCATGCCCCAGGACCCTGCCGCCTACCAGCTGCTGCGTGCAGCGGTGGCGCGTGACGCCCGCCTACAGCGCATGCTGCTCTCCCAGATCCTGGACACCAACCTGCCGGAGGCGGTGTCGGCGTTGCTTCCTTCAGAAGCTTCCAAAGCAGAAGAAGGCAGCACAGAAGAGGAGGGTGCAGGAAGCGAGGGAGGTGACAGCGGCTATGAAGATGAGGAGGAGCCACTGAGCAACCGCTGGCGCCACATCAGCCACGCCAGCATGGCCGTCCTGTCTGGCAGCCTGCGCGCAGCGGTCACAGCGCGGCTGGAGCAGGCGGCGGCGCAGGCGGCGCTCCAGCACGCTTTGGTCACGCTGGCACGGGAGCTGCCTTTAGAGCCTCCCCCGGATGTGCCAGGCATAACCTTTTCAAACGGCTGGCGCTGCCTCACGCAGCTGCTGCAGTGCGCTTTCTGGGCGCTAGTGGAGCGGTGGCAGCGGCAGCCGACTGAGGCAGCAGCCGAGCTGCGGACGGCCAGCTGGCAGCTGGTCGCCCTGCTGCCGCGGCTTGCAGCGGCTGTGCGGGCCTCCCAAGCAGGCATGGACACGGCTCAACGAAAATTGGGCAGTTGCCAGGCCATTGGGGCGGTCATAGAAGGCGTGGTGCATGGCGTGGGCAGCGCGCAGAGCGCGCACGCGCAGAGCGCGCAGGAAGCGGCGCAGCTGCTGAGCGCCGCCGACGCCGCGCTGGGCCTGCTGCCAATGGCACATGAGGTGGGGCCCTGCTAGCCAGGGTTGTGCTGCTGTGCTGTTGTGCTGTTGTGCCGCCGTGCTGTTGTGCTGTTGCTGGCCTGGTGTCTCAGCTTCTTTGCCAGCTTCTTATAGGCTATGCTTGGTGTGGTGCCTTTGTGCAACAGTTAGTCACAAACTCCGCCTGCACTGGCATCACCTCACCTCATGCATTGCTGCTTGCGTGCTTGCCTGCATCCCCACCGCACCGCTTTGCCTGCATCCCCACCCGTGCCTTCCTGCCTGCAGGTGTGGCAGCAGCGGCGCAGCACCGCAGGCTCAGAGCGTCTGACTGCCTACGACATTTTGTTGGCCGAGCTCAGCCTCAGGCTGTGGACCTGGACTTACTCTTTCCTTCCAGGGGAGGATGCAGCGCCGCTGCCGGGCAGCCCACAGGAGCGGGAGGCCGCCTACTGGGCGGCGCGCAGGTACCAGCTGACGTCGTGCCGTGTGGTGCACTGGGCGGCGGCCACCGCAGACCCCGACTTCCTTTCGGCGCTGCAGCCAAAGTGGGGCACGGTGCCGCTGCTGTATGACGCGGCTATCGTGGCGATGCAGGCGGCTGGGCTGGTGACGGACGCAGAGGGGCCGCGCATTGCTGGCGACGCGCTGCAGGCGGCGGCGTTCAAGTGAGCTGGCATGGGGTGGCCAAGTGTGCGTGCTGCAGTTGTGCACGTGGTGGCACTGGAGTTTCTGCTGCACGAGCATTTCCTCCTTTGTTGCCAGGTTCCAGGCACTGTGCACTTGCATGCAGCCCTGCCTGCCCGCAACCAACATCATGATCTCTCCCACTCTGCATGCCCTGCGTGCGCGCTCGAAACCCTCCACGTCTTCCACCACCACACCGCTGCAGGAGGCAGGAGGCAGCATACTGCGCGGCTCGCTGGGAGACACAGCAGATGGCTCTATCCCGCCTGGGGCCCACCTTGGGTGCTGCCGCCCCGCAAACGCTACGGCGCTGGGCATCTCAGCTGGTCATCTCCGCATCCCACGCACCCCAGGCGCTGCTGGCGGAGCCGCGCCCGCAGCCGGCGCTGCGTGTGGCGGCACTTGCGGTGAGCGTGCTGCCTGCCTCGCATGCAGGCAGGAAGGCGGGAAAGTTGTATGTGGAAATGTGGCATTGTGGGGGAAGACAGCTGCCTTGCTTTCTTTGGCTTCACCTTTACGGCGATGCGTGGACCAATTGCTGTGTGGAGCGGTCAGGAATGGGAGGTCAGTGGCTGCCTCACGGCAAGCGCGGCTGCTTGACTAGCCAGCCAGACACGCTGCTCCGCCAGCTGGGCAGGCTGCTTTGGCAAGGGCCGCGCACACGCCCACTCTGACCCCCTGCGTAACACGTCGCAAGATTCCTGGCGACACGCTCACAGCCACTTGCTCTTTGGGCAGCTTGGGATCCTCTGCTCAGTCACCGTGCCGCTCGTCCCCCACCCCCTTCACCTCTGCAGCTGCGTGGGGATGACAGTTTGGGTGCGCTGATCCTTGCCAATGGGTTCTTCCTAGTGACCCACAACGCCCTGCCCTGCTGGGCAGCGCTGGTGGACGCCGGCGTGCTGGCTGCTGCACTCGAGCTGCCAGACTTGCGCCTGGCCAGCCAGGACTTTGTGAGGGGATCAGGCGGCGAGGAGAAGGTGCGAGGAGGCTTAGAGGGTGGGAGCGAGCAGGCGTGGGCATGTCCTGGCTTGGGTGGCTTGCCCTGGCAGTTTCACGCCACGGCCGTACAGCAGTCTGGCGGCAATACCAGCAGCAGCAGCAGCAGCCCACTATCTGCATGCTGCTTATGCGCTTCCTCACAACCGCGCCTGGCCTTGCTGTGCCCACCGCAGCTGACACGCTTCATCGCCGTGGTTCTGAGAACGTTCACAGAGGCAGCAGAGCAGATTGGCAAGCTGGCAGCAGCTGACAGCGCCACCGGCAGCGGCGGCAGCAGCGGCGGCAGCAGCGGGAGCAGCGGCACTGGCGCCGCCAGCAGCGGCATTCGGCAGCAGCTGCGGCGGGCTGGAGAGCAGCTGGCACAGTGTGCAGCGGAGTTTGAGGTGATGCTCGTCAGGATGGGTCGTGACCCAATGGGCCTGCTCCGGACCTGCGCAGAGTTTAAGCAGCGCGGCCTGCCTGCCGCGGAGGCGGCTGCCGGCCTGCTCATGCAGCTGTGGCGCGAGCCGGAGCAGGCAGCGGCGGCGCAGCTGGAGCTGGCGCGGGTTGCCGCCACGCGCAGCTGCGCCTACCTGCGGTGCGCCAACTTGGAGGCCGGCAGCGCCAGCAAGCGGTGCAGCGCCTGCCGCACGGCGCGCTACTGCAGCACCGCCTGCTCGCACGCCGACTGGCGGGCGGGGCACCGCAGGGTGTGCAAGGCCTTGGCGGCAGCAGCACAGGAGGCACGGCAGGGCGGGTCGTGACGACGACTCGCCGTTGCCTGCTCACCAGCGCGTTACGGCAGGGAGGCGGGCCTCACACCTGCTTTGCCTATGCTCTGCTGGATTGTGTCAGCATTCTAGTGTAATCTACATTGAGAAAGCTCAGCAGACAACCCTGAGAAAACCCTAAGGCCGACTTGGTGCAGGCGCCTGGCCTGCCCTGGCCCGGCGTGGGATAGAAGGCAGCACCCTGTGTATCGCGGAGCTGTGTGCACGGTCGGCAGGTTTTCGTCTCTCTGTCTGGGGTTTCAAAAAGGCCTGCAAGCATGGCGCCACGAAGCTCGCAAGGCGAAGAGTCGGTGAGCTTGCGGCGGTGGCTTGCCGCGCCTGCTGCAGCAAGCAAACTCGATTTACTAGCGTAAAATGCCCTGTGCAACCCCTCCGCCGCGCGGCCCCATCCCGCCCTTGCCGCGCCCCTTTAAACTTCATTCTCCCGCCACTTCCGCCGCCGCAGGCCGCCGCCGCCGCCGCCACTGCGCAGCTGCCGTCGCGCCCAACTCTGGAGGTGGGCAGCCTCATCGAAGTCAGAATGGAGCAAGGGCAGCCGTGCTGGGCAGAGCTGGAAGTGGCAGAGGCACATGGGGACCATTTGTACACTCTGCTGGCAGACCTGGTGGCGATGGAGGGGGAGGAGTCTGAATGGGAGGACAGCGAGGAGGAGGAGGAGGAGGAGGGAGGGGAGGAAGAGGAGGAGGAGGAGGAGTCTGAAGGGGAGGACAGCGAGGAGGAGGGAGGGGAGGAAGAAGAGGCGGCAGCGGAGGGAGCGGCGGAGGAGCAGCACGGCGCAGCAGCAGCGGCAGCAGCAGGCAGCGCAGCAGGTGGCGCTAGCCCAGCAGGTGGCACGGCCGCCGCGGCTGCGGCGGAAGAGGCGCCCACAGCGCGGCTGCAGCGCGTGCGTGTGCGCGTTGTCAGCGAGTCGGCCCTGGTCTGTCATTGGACAAGCAGCGGCAAGACCACACATGAGTGGCGGCCTGCTGCTGCCAATCTGCAAGACGTGTTCAAGCGCAGCTTTGAAAAGATGGCTGAGGTGGCAGCCATCCCGGCTAGCATCGAGGCCGACATGCCACTGGACAACATGGCTGCCGCTGCTGCCGCCGGCCTGGAGAAGTTCCTGCGCCGCACCATCCAGCGCACGGAGGCAGCGGGCACTGAGGAGATCAACGCCGATTTGGTGCACACTGTTCTGGGAGAGGTGAGATGATGCCTGCAGTGGCGTGGCAGGCGACGCCCACACAGGAGGCCCTCCACTAAACAGCACACAAGTGGTGGTGGGGTCATCAGTTCAGGCATCGACTCCCGCCACCGTGCTCTCTCCCTGCCGATGTTGGCATGGGCTGCCTCTCCAGTGTCAGCATTAGGGGATGCTTCTTTGCACGCCTCCTTTGCTAGTGCTGGGGTTTGCCGGGCGCGGTACCGCAGGATGATTGCGCTGGTTTTGAGGGAAGGCCCGCACAGCTGCAGGAGAGCTTCTGCCTCTCCTGGACACCGCCGGTCCACCTGCAAGGAATGCATACATAACCACCCCCCTTCCTCCCTCTTCTTCCCTGCAGGTGGCAGCAGAGCTGGGGCTGCCCCCGCCTCCGCCGCCCGCCGCCAAGAGGCAGCGCCGCTGAGCTGGCAGAGGAGCAGTAAACGCCTGCGCTGAGTGCTAGAGTCAGGCTTTCTCTGTCACCCTCCTGGCTGGACAGCTGGGCCTGCAGTGTTCATGTAGGCTTTGACCGCCTCCGCCCCTCGATGCATGTTGCATCCTCCCTACCACCACTCGGAGTTCCTCCCATACCCTTTACAGTATTACCAGTGCCTGCAGCAAATCTGCCTTGTCCAATCATTCCTGGCAGTCGTGCCCTCCGTCTCTCCTCAATGGAATCTTCAAGTCGGCACCGCTGAGACACGCCCCCAGTGTTCGATTCATAGTTTTTGGTCAACAGCTGGCCCTGCTCAGCCTCACCACGTCCGTATGCCGAAAGCAGCACCAGACGGAGCGGTTTGATGTGCATCTTGTTGTTTCTTTTAACAAGGAAGCAATGATACCGAGGTACGCATATGCGCATCTGTTTCAACATCATGGCAACTGCACACTTCGTCTCCTGCCGCCGATGCCACCCTGGCGCCGCCGTGCCGCCCCCAGCAAACCCGCGCGGTCGCTTGTCGGGCGGCATCGTGGCGGTGCGCGATGCCTTCATGGACTCCCCGATTACCCATTAGCTGGGTCACCGGCACTGCGGCGCACCCGCAGGCAAGCGCACTGTCCCGCTTGCGTCTTGCAACCCTGTCCCGTCTCAACGTTGCGCTCCAACTGATAATGCAGGAACCGGCGAGCCTGCCGGCGGTGCGGCTGCAAGTGGCAGAGAAGGAGGGCGAGAGCGGTGAGGCCGGTGGGGTGCTGCTGCGGCGGCGGGAGGCCTGTTGCTCTGTGTCCCGGCTGTGCTGCCTGCTGCTCCTGTCATTCTTAATGAACCGAAGATCCTGATCTCCGTACTGCTAGAAGTACTGCCTCCTGCAGGCCCGGCGCTGGTCAGCCCAGCCACAGCCAAGCGGCTGGGCCTGGCTGCCGACAGGCGCGGGTTTGTGTGCCTGGCAGAGGGCAGCGACTGCGTGCTGCCGGTGGCGGCTGATGCTGACGTGGCAGACGGTCACATCGCGGTGACAGCTGTCCAGAGAGTCAACCTGCACCTGGGAGCGGGCATCCATGAAGACTTCAGGTGCAGAGGGCGCCTGCCGGGCATGCAGGGCACGCACGCTGCTGCACATGCACTGCGGCTGGACTGATGTTGACATCAACACCATGCCGCCGCCTGCTCTGCCCCCACTGCCCTGGCCATGCCACTCTTCAAAGAAATGTGTGGGACCCGCCCTTGCAGGGTGTTCGTGCCTCCGGCGGGTGAGCCGTTTGAGTTGGTTGACTTGGAGGCGGAGGTGACGCTGTTTGATGGTGCTGAGGTGGTGCCTGCGGTACAGGTGAGCTGCACTGGATGTACATGCGTACTGCTGCTGGAGGAGGCGGGCAGTTGCTGCTGTGATGTGCGAGCACTGCACACACATTCTGACCTGCCTGTGAGCTCAGCGGCAGGGGCGGCGCTGTTTTGATGACGCTGAGGTGGCAGCAACGAATGGCGGGACAGCAGCGCAGGCACTTGTCACGCCGTCGGCGTGGCTCTGCCGTTGGTGCTGGCACTGCCAGCGGGGCATGCATGCATGCATGCTTTGTTAAGTGCCCTCAATCTCACCGCACATCGCTTGTTGCCGCACCCGCCACCCCGGCCCTCCACAGGTGGACGCTCGAGAGCTTGCCCGCGAGCTGCTGCGCTGCTGCCACGGCCTGGTGCTAGCTCTGAACGAGGTACGGCGCACATGGTGCTGGTTTGGCCAAACAAGGGGGCCTGAACACAGCGAAGAACAGCAGAATAGGGTGGCGTACCACATCTACACTGTAAGTCTATTGGGAGTTACCCCCTGAAAAGCGTGTTGTAAGACCCGCACGCCTCCCCCAAGTCTCAATCGCAGGTGCTCGTGCTGTCCCTGGGAGGCGCCCGCCTGGTGCTGCGGGTCACAGCCACCAACACAGTGGATGGGCAGGCGCGAGAGGAGCAGCTGGGGTACCACTGCTACAGAGGTGGGTGGGTGGGTGGGTGGGTGGGGATCCTTGGTGGGTGGCGGTGCTGCGGTTGGGGAGGAGGCTGAGCCCCCTTGCTTGCCTTGCCCTGCAGCTCCACCCGTTGGCAGTGCAGCCCTTGGCTACCCCGTGCTGCCCCACGCCCCTGGCATGACATGCTGCGCTGTACCACGCTGTGCCTGCTGTGCAGGCCTGCTCACACACGACACAGAGATCTTCTTGCACACGCGCGATCAGCCAGCAGGAGCACAGCAGCAGCAGCAGCAGCAGCAGCAGCAGGAGCAGCAACCTGCTGCGCCCAGAACAGAGGAGGGGCGTGAGAGTGAAGGCAGCAGCAGCGGCAGCGACAGTGAGGACGAGGAGGGTGGAGAGGCGGCGCCGCTGCCACAGAGCAGGGCTGCTGCCCGCAGCGGTGTTGTGCTTCTGAATGCTCGGTGAGCCAAGGGGAGTTGATGCCGACATGCAAGGGCGCCCTGCCAGCCTGTGCTCTCACCCACCTATTCGCATGCCCACTCATGCGCCTTCCCACCTGCCTGCTCCCATGCAGCCTGCTCCTGTACCATGCGCTCCAGCTCAATCTGCACTAGCCCAGCATCGTGCGGGCAGCGGCATGTGCACACGGCAGCCTCCTGCCGCGCCCCCTCATCGCTCCATCCGCCCGTCCACCGCTGCCCTTGCAGGCAGCGCCCCACTGCCGGCCCCTCCCGCAGCTGCGTCAACGTGTACACCTCGGATGGTGAATGGTTCCCAGTGCAGCGCCGCCTGCTGCGTCCCTGCATCGCGCTCACGCGTGCTGTGCGGGCGGAGGAGGGGGAGGGCGGTGCTGCCCCAGAGGTGACTGTGGATGTGGACACCCTCACATTCGACAGGTAATTTGAGGGGGAGGGGTAAGGAGGATGTGGGCAAGAGCGAGGGCGGTGAGGTTCCAGAGGTGCCATGCCGGTGAACACCCTCACGGTTGACAGTTACAAACTGTCACACATACATGTGGGGTGGGTGCGGAGGCGTGCGTGTGTCGATGAGGTGGCGAGTTGTGGGCACGTGTAAGGCGGCGCTTGCGCATCGCCGTCGTCATCAGTTGCAGCAGGTACCGGGACAGAGGGCTCCTGGCCTGCCCTGACCGGCGGCACACTTTCCTCACCCTGTCCCCCCCACTGGTGCCTCCTCCACTCCCCAGGGTGCTCATCTTTCTGGAGGCTCTGGCCCTGGGCAGGCAGACCCCCGCCTTTGGCCTGCACCTCTGCCCACAGCTGCTGGCGGCGGCGCAGCACCTGGGCCTGCGCCCGCTGGAGGTGCGCTTGTGGGGTCATTTAAGCTGAGGGCTGTTGCCGGCTGGCTTCTTGGGCAGGCAGCTTCTCTGGTCAGGTCTTACCAGAGTGTCCCTTGCCGCGCTAGTCTGCCCATCATTGTCCGGCGACATGATTCGCCCACCAGCACCCACCGCACTCTGCACCCATTGCATGTTGCGCCGCTCCACCCTCCGCCCAACCGCCTGCCTGCAGGATTACTGCCAGGAGAGGCAGGGCGAGTCGCAGTCGCGGCTGCGCTGGTACACCTTTGACGAAGTCAAAGCGCTGAATGCGGCAGGCGGGTGCTGGCTCATTTTGGACGGGATGGTGCTGGATGTGAGTGGGGTGGGGTGTGTGGGGTGGGGGCAGTGGGCAGGTTGATGCTGGGATGTGAGTGGGGAGGGGTGGGGGTATTGGGCTGGGGTGTGCTGGGTTTGACAAAAGGGGAGTGCCGTACACGGGTGGTTGAGGGGCGCTGGTATGCCTGGGAGAGGTGCAGCACTGGGACATGTGCGTGGGGCTCTGCATGCTCCGCTGCTGGGAAGAGGGCGCCTGGGCGATGAGCAGGGGCTGGGGGTGCTACGCCAGGCCCTGGGCGACTGGGGTGCTGCTTGCAAGTGGGTGGTGGGCGAGGCAGGTGTGCACTGGCGTTGGTTTCTGCGCAGTCCCGGCGCCTGTACCTGCAACCCACCTGTGCGTTGCTGCTGCTTGGTGGCACTGCTGCTGCAGGTCACTCGCTGGCTGCCTGAGCACCCTGGCGGCAGCAAAATCATCCCAGCACAGTCGCTGAACCTGGACTGCAGGTGATCGGGCTCTGACGTGGCGCGGCTGGCTGCCATGTGGGCGGCCTGCTGATTCAGAGGCGCTGATGGGTGCTGGAAGGGGACGCAGCACTAGCCGTGAGCCCGACCGTTTGTTGGGTGCTGCCGCTCCACTTGCTCTGCATCACACGACCCCGCCACCTGCCTACCTGCCTGTAGCCGCCAGTTTGAGATCTACCACGCGTCTCGCGAGGGCTTCATCTACCTGCGGCAGTTCTACGAGGTGAGATGAGGCGGGGCCTTGTCTTAACCTGGTGGTGTGTGCAGCGCTCGGTGGCAATGCACCCAGCACCCACCTGCCTCACGCAGCACCCACGTTGAGACGCTTCCTCACGCCCTCTGTTCCCTGTTTTGGCAGGGTGAGATTCTGCCAGAAGACCGGGCCCTGGTTCCAGCACCCTCTCCCCCGCCCGGCGCCGACTTCCTGGCGCAGCTGCGCGAGTACACGCCCTGGCGGATGCAGGCGCAGGAGGCGGCCACCCATCTGGGGGCAAAGCGGGCCAGTGGCGCCGCGGCGGCAGCGGGGGCAGGCAGATGATGTGGAGAATGCACTGTGTGACTTTGACGTCATTGATGGGTGGCAATCATTGTATAAAACGAGAATTGCACGAAAGAGGGCACCAATGAGGGCACACAGTGTGCGCCAGAAGCACACGCTCGGCGCGCCCCGCGCGACTTGCGCGCTGCGCCGCCGCCGACAGTCAATTGACTGCATGCAGTCACAGGCCCATCCCGCATTCTTCTGTGCTTCTTGGTACGCCCGGTTCATTTCCACGCATCTCCGACATGCAGAACCTGGCACCACCGCCTGCTGGCCCGAGCAGCCACTCGCTGGCTGACGCACCGCAGCGTGTACCGTGGCGCAAGCGCAGCCGTGGGGGGGGCGAGTATGAAGAGATCGAAGGGCCTGGGCCGCTGAGCGAGGAGGCGCCGGCAGAGGCGCAAGCGGCCTCACGCCTGGGCAGCCGCTGCTACCTGCGAAGTTTGGCGGCGCAAGAGCAACCCGCTCCAACTGCGCAGCCAGATTACCACCAGCCATCCATGATTGTGTTCAAGAACCAGAGCTCTCGCACAGTGCGGTAAGCAGTGCTCTCCAGGCAGAGCGGGGCAGGCAGACGTGCAAGCGCAAGCTCACAGGCAGGCAGTGCTGTTGACCGCCGGTGCCGTGCCGTCGGCTGCTTGTTCACTGACCTTGCTCCCAACTGCCCCATGCAGGTGCCTCTGGCTGAACTACGACGGCTGCGAGGTGCCCTACACAGTGCTGGAGCCTGGGGCAAGCTCACGGTACAGCAGCTGGTGAGCCCGTCTGACTGCATGCAGCACACACCTCGCTGCTGCCAGCACCAGTGGTGCGCTTGCACCACACGTCGCCCTGCCCGGCAGACACCCACAAAGCGGCAACTGCGGCAGATATCCCTCTTGTGCAGGTATCTGCCGTCACCCACTTGCAACCACCTGCGTTAATAATTCCTGCAGGCCCGACCACGTGTGGGTGGTGCGCGAGCTGGAGTCTGCGCGGCGCATGCTTGTGGGGGGAGCACAGGTGAGGGACCGGGGGGGCTGTGTCTTGTGCGCACGTTCTGTAACACCTGCATGCTGCACACATCTGTCACAACCGTCAGCACCCACCAACCCGTCTCTGCCTCTCCACCTTCCCGCTGCCCCACAGGCCTTCATGGCGGCCCCGGGCGAGCAAGACGCGGAGATTGTGGAGCCTCCCACCCTGGTGTGGAGCGAGCAGACGCACGGCGGGTTCAGCGCAGAGTTCAGCGCCGCTGCACGCGTCCTGCTCCTCTGCTGGCACCGCCTGGCTGCGCCAGGCAGCGGCGGCAGCGAGGCGACAGCAGCAGCGGCGGCGGTGGCAGCAGGCCTGGGGGATCTGCCGTGTGAGCTGGTGAGCTGGGGTGGGTGCTCTGGTGATGATGGTGTTGGTGGCATTCGGTTGGCATGCATTTCAGTGAAGGGTGGTTGCAGGCAGACTGCAAATAGAAAGTGAGCGAGTAAGCTCAGCAACATACAGGTGCTGACATGGATCACGTGCCTGGCCCCTCTGCCCCTTGCAGGTGCGCCTGGTGATTGAGCGCCTGGCCCCCGCCGGCCTGTGGCAGGAGGGCAAGGCGGCTGCACACCCCGGCATCCCGCCCGTGCAGCTGCCCAGCCAGCGTGCCTTCCAGATCCTGACGCACGAGAGCTGGAAGCACTGCGGCGGCCGCCTGCCGCCGCGCGCCCGCCTGCCCACTGCCCAGCTGCGGACCGGAGAGGCGCCACAGCCGCGGCCGCGGCTGCAGGGCACAGCTGGAGTCAACCTGCCACTGCTTGGTGCCCTGCTTGGTGGCGGTGCCCTGCTTGGCGGCGGTGCCCTGCTGGGCCTGCACTGACAGCCGACGCCAGGCTGCCTTAATGGTTGCCCTGCCGGCGTAGCACCCACCCGCTGCTGGTGACCTGCAGGCGCTTGCATCAAGCCTGCTGCAGCCCCTATTCAAACTGCTGCTGCTGGGCACCTTCCCACCCTCTCCGCCTCTCATGCCTGCGGCAGCCCCCTGTTCAGCACCACCCAGCTCTGCTTGGTGCCCGTGCGCAGCTCGTTCAGGCGCTCCTGCCGCGTGCGCTTGCGCAGGTCGTCCCGCTCCTGCAAAGCGGGGCAGCCAGGCCGGTGGGCAACCCCCTTAGTAACTATGCCCTGGTACATTATGAATACTAGCTCACCCTTGCATCCCCTTTTGCACCTGCCACCACTGATGCTATATGTTCCACCCAACCTGCTCATAAATTAACCTTGGAAACACTCCCCTTGCACTGCCGAGTTTTCCCCCCCTTGTGCCCTGCGCTGCCATCCATGTGTAAACCCCTCCCGAACAGGAGCAGAGGCACGGCCAGGCCTGCGCAGTGGCAGCTTCTGGGACACATGGGCAGACATGCTTGCACCCCACTCTCAGCCTCAGTGTCCTCAACAGCCGTGCAGTGCCCCACCCACCCACCCACCTGCAGCTCCTCCCGGTGCTTCCGCTCCTTGTTCTCCACCCGCCGCTCGTCATCCTTGATGGCCTCATTCACCCTATCGAGTAGGGTGGGGGTGCGAGAGGTGTGCGAGAGTTGTGCCAGGGCAGGCACCCAGAGCGTCCCTCTCCTCATGCACCATCACAATCCCATCCCCGCAGCTCTGTCCATAACCTCGAGGGAGTCCTCCCCTGTGCCGCTGACACACCTCCTCCAGGTGTGACTACGCTTTCCTTGTCCTCGCCCACTGCCCCTCAAAGCGCCCACCACGATCCCCGCCCCCGCCCCGCCCCACCTGTGCCGCTGCAGCACCTCCTCCGGCAGGTCGGAGTAATCCTTCTCGTAGTCATCCCATGCAATGTTGGCGTGCGCCCGGAACAGGCGGGGCCACCACATCTCAGAGTGCATCCAGTGCCTTCAGGGGGAGAGGGGTGGGCAGAGGGGAGAGGCAGCGTAACGAAGCAAGCGCAATGTTGGGTCAATAAAAAACATATCTTCACGTCTTAAAAGGATGGCCGAGAAGCCCAGGAAGCCCTGCCCCACCCACCGCAGCCTCCTGCACCTGCATCGCAGTCCTGCACCTTCACAGCAGCTCCCTGCCTTCCCCTGGCCCTCTCCTGCACACTCGTACCAGCACCCACATCGAGGTGCTCCCTCTATCCTACCCCCAACCCAGCCCATCCCCACTCACTTTTGCAGCAGCTCCAGGTTCATCTTCCGGAGGTAGAGCGCGCACCCGTCCTCACCCTCCCCCCCGCAGTGCGTCCAGTAGCAGTCCTCGGGCACCACCCCCCGCTCCAGCTGGCCCTCCAGGAAGACCTCGCCGGTCTCACGGTCCCACACTGCAGGGAGCAAGAGGAAGGGAGGTAGGAAAGCAGAGGGAAATATGAGATGGAGGGAGCAAAGGTCAGGCTGTTCAGGGGTGGATACAAGTGCGGCACACAGGCAGCAGAACAGAGCAGCCAGCCCCCGCAGATGCACTTGCACCTGCGCCTCCGGATCACCCCTCCACCCGCCACATCATCCCATACCGACCTCCCAACCCCTGTCAGCAGCCAGCCAGCCAGTGCAAAGTGCACCTTTGAGGAAGTAGGGGTCGATCTCAACCCCCAGCCGCTTGGTAGGGAGGTCACCGGGCACCTTGAGCGCCAGCACCTTGACCTCGCCGCCCGTCTGGCGCCAGCGGCACGAGCCGTCTGCCAGCTCAGCCCAGACCTGTTGGGGAGGGGAGGGAGGGTAAGACCCAGAGGGGGCAAGGTGGAGGGCGGGCAGCGCGATCAGAACGGAGGGTGGCGTCCTGGGGTGCAAACAATCAAGCAGCCGAGGCCGCGCTGTTTCAGGGAGTCAGGCGGAACAGCCCCTCGCGTCACGCATCACACCACCCCCCACAGCCGCCTGTTTTGGCCTTCCCCAAGCCCCCACAAGCTCCCAACCCAAGCTCCCAACCCACGACTTCTGGCTCACCATGGCGCGCAACACACACATGTGTGATGATGATGCTGAGGACACATTCTGTGCTTCACAACCCGCCACCCCACCCACCTCCTCCGGCTTTTCGATCGCGTCGTAGTACACGCGGCTCATGCAGAAGGGGTGCTTGTCCACCCGCTCCACCATCGAGCCGTCTGCCCGCACCAGGCGGTACATGCGGTACGGCAGCTCAAGCTCCATCTTGGGGCGGGACGGCTGCAAGGCGGATGGTAGGAAAATCCGCCGAATGGTAAGAAAGGGCGATGGCGATGCGGAGACAGGGGCAGGAGACAGGGCATACGGTGCAGATACTCCAGCTCTAACTCGTGCATGGCGGCAGCAGAGGCGGACGGAGCTGTGCAGCGGGGTGGGTGGGAGGCAGGGCACCAAACATCACATGCCTCCACATGCAGCTCACAACCCCGCTCCCGGGTGCCCCTCACCAGCGCCAGCCGTCGGTCCTTATGAGCCGCCGCTCCCCCCTCCCCACGATTCAGGGCGTCCTGCTCTGCCTGCTCCGCCTCGCTGGCGCCAGCACAGCTGGGCGTGACGTCCTCAATCTCAGCGCTGCAGCGTGCCGCATCCGGCTGCCCCAAAAGCGCCGTCAGCGCCTCGCCTCCCAGCAGGCCAGCCAGCTGCTGCTGCCTGGCCGCCTCCTGCTGCTGCCGCTCCTGCTCCTGCTGCGCCTGCTGCGCGCCAGCCTGGACGTCCAGCTGCTGCTCAGCTCCCTGCTTTGCCTGCTGCGGCGCAGGCAGGCCCTCCTGCCGCGGCTGCTGCCCGGCTGGCTGGGAGCCACTGCCGCCGCCGCCTCCCACTGCCTTTGCCAGCTGGCTGGCCTTCAGCAGGTCCGTCCCAACCTGAACATGCATCACCACTCCAAGGTGGGGCCGAGCCGCTGTGGGCGCTGCCACCCGCTCGAAAGCAACCGCCCGGGGGTCCACCCCCGCCGCCGCCGCAACCCCGCCCCTCAGCAGCTCTCGCGCACGTGAGGAGCAGTCGGAGGCTTTGGCAGAGGGGAAGGCCAGGCGCAGGACCACCCGGAACAGGCGCTGCCCGGGCGCCAGAGCGGGGCCGTCGGCGGAGCCGGTTAAAGCGGCGCCGGCGGCGCCGCCAGATCCGTCGGCCGGGCCCTCATTGTACACCTCTGCCTCCACCTGCAGCCAATTTGGGGCGGCACTTGAGATGGCCGTGAGTGCTGGGAAGCGATGCAGTGCAGACCATTTATGCGAAACAGATGTGTGCGGGTACATCCTTTGCATGCTGGTCCTCCCACCCCCACCCTTCACCCATCCATGGCCCCGTGTCCCTCCCTTCCAGCGGGCGCCTGCCTGCCTGCCAAGCGTTCAAGCCGCACCGTCCTGCCCATCCACGCTGCCGGCTCCTCTGTGAAATCTCCCTCCCACTCAGCTTGCATCCGTCCTGGAATAGGCACACCTGCTCTGCTCGTCTCCTCTGGCCCCAGCTGCCGCCCGCTCATCTCCCCAGCGGCTGCGCCACCCGCCTCCACACTACAGCAAATGCACCGGCTCTCTCGGTCCCCCACCCCTGCCCACCTACCCTGCTCATCTCTTCTAAGCTCAGCTCCCCGCTCGCCTCCCCCAGCTGGTCCTGCACCCCCTCCAACCCCGAATCCAGCTCAGCAGCCCTCAGGAAGGCCTTGGCAGCGCCCCGGCAGTCCCGATCCACGTGGTCCTTCGCCGCCATGCACCCCTCTCCCAGCTTTTGGAAAGCAAGCGCCAGCTGGCGCCGCAGCTCCGCCTCGCTGGCATGCCCGCCCCCGCGCGCACGCTGCGCCTGCTCCGCCTGCTGCTGCCGCTGCCGCCGCCCCGCTTCGCTGCCCGCCGCCCCAGTCCCAGCCGCCGCCTGCGCTTCCCGCAGCGCCGCTTGGAGAGCTGCCACTGCTGCCTGCGCGTCTGCACGTGCCTGAAGGTAGCACTTTGCCCCGCAGTGCACCGCGGCCCGCTCGGTGTAAGCCTCCCCTGGCTGCACCCCCTCCTGCAGCCAAGTGAGGTACCTGCAGGCGTCGGGGCAGCAGTGGGCAAGCGCCAGAGCAGGGTGGGTTGCGTCGGGCACACATCACAGCACACCAATAACCCACGTGCATGCTCACTTAGCCTCTTGCACTGTGCCCAGGAAGGCGGCACTTGAAGCAAGCTGTGCACTGCCTCCGACACCGGCTGCCCCAGCCACGTAGCCAGCCAGCGCACATGTGCGCATTCCCACCCCAGCAAGGACTCACCGTCGGTAGTAGGGCCCAGGCCTGGGCCTGTGCTTGTGCGCCATCTGTATGAGGCGGAACATGGCCTCCACTTGCTCCTGCTCTGACGCCTCCTCCTCCGTCGGGGCCTCCAGCTTCCCTGCTGCTTCCATCTCGCCAAGCACCGCCAGCAGGCCCCGCCCCAGCTGCTCCCGCGTCAGCTTCTGCACAGCTGCCCACAGCCGCGCCTCGCACTCGGCTGCGTCGGCGGCTGCACCACTGGTGCTGCTGTTCTTGGTGGTTAGGCTACTGCTGCTGCTGCTGGCCAGCTTCCAGGCCTCACGGTATGCAAGCACCCCCTCAGGGGCGCGCTTGAGCGCCAGCAGAGCGGTGGCCCGCCGCCAGTGCGCCTTGTGCCAGCTGGGCGCCAGCTTGGCAGCAGAGTCAGCATCTGCCAGCGCATCGCTGTACCGCCCCGCCTTGAAGAATGCCAGGCTGCGGTTGCTGTGAAGCGCCGGCAGGGAGGCCCTGTCTGGGTGCAGGTGCAGTGCCTCGCCATACCTGCCGGACAGATGAGGGGGCCAATGGCGGCCGTCAGTACAGTATGATCGCAAGATGGAGCATGAAAGGACGTAGTGCAGTGGCTGGGTGCAGCTTCTTACGCGCTGGAGCGTTAACCGACAGTGCTGGAGGGCATCAGGAGCAGCTCTAAGGCAAGACAAGCTGCAGCCTGTGAACAGGTGCCCTTACCGCTCCCAGGCCTCGCGGAAGTTGCCCTGCTTGATGGCCTCGTCACCCCGGCACTTGAGGTGCTCTGCCTTGATACGTCTGCAACAGGGAGAGTATGTTCGTCATTGGTGCGGAGCGCCGCCGCTGCTGCATCCGGCACGCCGCCACCTCACGGCCCCCTGTCTCTTGCACTTCCCAAAGCTGGTGCCACTGCAGCTCCATCCGGGTGGCCTCGGGCCGCTTGCAAAGCTGCCAAACGCACCGTAACGATGCCTCCTGCTCCCGGGGCCGCCGCTGCTGCGTCTCCTGGTGCTGCCGCAGCACCTCCTCCAGCGACAGCGGCTGCATTGGAGCCGTGCATGTGATCGACATGCTGCTGCTTTGCAAGCCGGCCCCTGAGCACGACGGAATTTTGGGAGTCTCACGTGCTGACCTGGCCTAGCACGCGCCGCAGTTGAGCCCTTGCGCCTCAGCGCTCTTGTTCGGGCGTGCACAGCGATCAGGAGGGCGCAGGGAGTCGCCGGACAGCCAGCTCCGACAGCTCGAACTTCAGACCTTGTGCAGCTGTGCGATCAAACTCAGGGCATATTATCTAGAGCACCAACCTTGACTTTGAAGTACCTGGGCGGCTGCATGGCAACACAAGCAGCTGCGCCACCAGCTACGGGCTCCAGCCAACCCGGCTGGGGCCTGTTTGTCGGGGGCGTGCTGCTGGGCAGCACCGTAGCAGCCGGTGCAGCATATCTAGCGGTGCGCTACGGCTCCAGCGCCCTGGCAGACGACGCTCGCCGCAGCAACGGCGCCACCAGCGGCAGCGCTCGGCGCCGGACGTCAAGGTGCGCCTCACTGCCGTGCACTTGCATTGGGCTTGCAACGTTGCTGGCTGCTTTCATCGACTCAGAAAGGTGCCCTGTTTCCTGTGCTTGATAGCCATGCCCTTCCATCTGCCCGCCTTGCTGTGCCTCACCGTGCGCTGCCTGCCGCCTGTTGCAGGCTCCCCTCTGCCTCGCGGGGGGTGCCGCCGGGGCAGCCGGGGCAGCAGCCGCCCCCTGGCAACGGCACCCTGACACGGGCGCCCACAGACATTTACTACTTGAACGGCGGGCATGAGGAGGACGAGGATGGGGAGCACCTGCGGGCCTCCCTGTCGCCCTCCCCTCGGGGGCCCAGCGGCGGCGGCGCCGCCAACGGCTGGGGACCGATGCGCGGCAACAAGGGGGCGGTGTCGCCGCTGTCGCACCCCACAGAGTCAGAGGCCTTCTACACAGACGGCGGCTTTGCGGGCGCCCGCCCGCGGCCCACGACGAACGAGGTGTCGGATTTCGAGGCGGCGGCACTGAGTGGGCGCGGCGACCGGCCGGCGACGCTGTATGCGGGGCCGGCAGACCGCTCCAACCAGGCGGCAGCGGGGTACCTCCGCAGCCAGTCGGGGTTCACATTCCCCACCATGCTGGCTGGCACCGCGTCACCGGGAGGCCAGGTGCTGCTGCAGAGCGCGCCGCGGGTGAGAGCCTGGCCGTGCTTATGGGGTGGTGTGGTACGAGTACAGGGCGGCGGGTTGGGTGGGCGGCGCTGAAGTCGTGTCTTAGCATGCATTGCCGGCGTTGCGTGCTGCTGCGGGGTTGGGGAGGGGTGGGCAGCGGCGGCACGCAGCGGGGCACTGCATCCACTGCTCCTGGTTGCAACTGGGCTGGGCTGGGTGCAAGGGCGGCATGCACGCACACGCTTGCATCCCAATGTGGCCCTGCTGCCTGTGCCTGCTGAGCTGCGCCCTCCATTCCCCTATCACACCCCGCCCTGCCTCGTCCTCCCCCTCATCCCCTCCTCCCTCGCCCCACGTGCTTCCCGCCCCCTGCAGTACGTGCCGCCCCTGTCGCTGGACGGCCGCGCCGCCAGCGTCGGCAGCGCCGGCCAGCTGCCCAGCTCGGTGCCCGGCCACTCTGGCAGCGGCGGCACCCCCCCGCCGGGTGCGCCGCCCAACCAAGTGGTGGTGGGCTCCTACCCCACCGCCATCACAGCACCCGCACCGCCGGCCATGCAGACCATCACTACAGCGGATGCGATGGCTAGCGAGGGGCGCATCATAGAGGATGCCGCCATGCATGAGCAGTACGTGAGGGTGATCACACCGGAGCCAGCACCCACAGAAGAGACGGAGGAGGTGAGCTGTCGGGCGGGGGAGTGCTGGGTGCTGTTGAGTGTGCTGTTGGGCGGATGCCGCCTGCACTGGCCTGCCTGTTTCTGCCTGCCTGTCTGCCAGCTGTCGCCTGCTGCCTGCGTGTAGTACGTGTGCCGCGTGTGACTAGCGGGTGATCACAGCAGGCGCAGCACCCACACGGCAGAGACGGAGGAGGTGCAGGGGGGCCGAGGAGTCGCTGACATGGCAGCTGCGCCCTCGGCTTGCCTACCTGTGTGGATGCCTGCTACACCTGCAACGCCTGCAGCCCTTGACAGCCCCCACCTGGCCACACTACGTCTGCCCGGCCCGGCCCCTTAACTGCCGCCGCCCCCCCACATGCCCGCTACCTTTTACCCCACCCCTGCGCCCCTTCCCAGTGCTCAACGTCCCGCCCCTTATCCTCCCCTCCCTCTGTGCCCCGCTTCCTTCCCACCCGCCACCATCCCCTGGCCTCACTCCACCCCGCACAGGTCTGCTACCTGCTGCGCCAGTGCCTCGACATGCGCGCCCGCTGGCTCTTCCGCCAGCAGCTGTCGCCCGAGCAGCTGGCAGACCTGCCAGAGGCGGTGTCCGTCAGCGACCTGCAGGGCGACTTCTTCTCCTGGCTGCCGCAGGTGCGTGGGTGGGTGGGGGAAGGGTGCAGTGTGCTGTGTGCTGTGTGCAGTGTGCTGCGTAGCTTCTTTTCTTGGTTGCCGCAGGTGGGTGGGTGGGGGAAGGGTGCAGTGTGCAGTGTGCTGTGTGCTGTGTATATTCTTTTCCTGGCTGCCGCAGGTGGGTGGGGTGGGGTGTGCTCTCCACTAATTCTCCTGGCTGCCGCAGGGTGGGTGCATGCTGTCCTGGCAGTGCAGCGGGCCGGAGAGAAGGCAGGCCGAGACGCGCAACTTGAGGGACACGGGTGCGGAATGGGGCCAGACATGTCTTGGCTCTCAACGTGTGTGTCGCCCCCCGCCTTGTGTGACTGCAGGAGCCCATCCCGTGCGAGTTTGAGATGGTCAACGGCGTGATGCGCGTGTGGTCGGACGCCGCGCACGAGCAGGAGCTGTGGACGCCGCCCGGCACTGCCGTTGACTTCTTCTCGGGTCAGTTTTGGGGGTGTGCAGCATAGCAAGAGTGTATAGAGGTTAAGCTGGTACGTCATCTGCAGTAAGGTGTGCAGGCTCCCCCCTGTCCGTGTGGAAACTGCACCCTGTCACCCCAGTCACTCCCACCCCGCCCATTATCCCTCGCAGACATGCACTGGATGCTCAAGGTGATCAGCCAGGGCCACGTGCGCACCTTCACCCACCACCGCCTGCTGCTGCTGGAGCAGAAGTTCAACCTGCACGTCATGCTGAACGCGGGTGAGGGGAGGGTGGCATCTGGGAATATTCACAGGTCTGCTGCCCTGCGCAACATGCTCAGCACTGAGCTGCCCTGCGCAGCATGCTCTGCATGCGTACGGAGGTGAGGGTGGGGGAAGGCACAGTCATGTGCACTGTGCCGCCCTGCGCGGCACGCGCAGCACAGGGTGCGGCTTTGCCCTCCTCCCTTGCTTGCTGCGGCTGCTTTTAATTGTCAGCGGACAGCCGTGCCAACTTATGCGTTTCGAAGAGCCCTCCACACCCCTACCGCACCGCCTGCACCCCCTCTCCTACCTGCCTCTCCAGACAAGGAGTTCCTAGCCCAGAAGAGCGCCCCCCACAGAGACTTCTACAACGTGCGCAAGGTGGACACGCACGTGCACCACAGGTGGGTGGGTGGGAGAGAAAGGCACGGGTGAAGATTCATTGTTAGGGATTTGGATTGCTCGAGAGTGGCCTCAGGACACGCACGTGCATCACAGGTGGAGCGGTGCTGCTGTTTTGTTTGGTGGCAGAGGGGATGAGAGAGGGATGATATCGTATCAAGGTGTATTGTTTGAGGGTGGACAGGTGGAACCACGCGTGCACCGTGGGTGGCGATGCTAGGGAAGCAGGGAATGCTGGACTGGGGGGCTGGGCAGCAAGTGCGCAATGCAACGCAACCCCTTTCACTTCTGCTCCGACAGCATGTGCGCGTGCACAAGCGCACTTTCTGCGTGCTCACACCCGCTCTGCTGCCCCTCTTCATCCCGCCGCCCCCCCCTCTGCAGCGCGTGCATGCACCAGAAGCACCTGCTGCGCTTCATCAAGAGCAAGCTGAAGAAGGAGCCGGATGAGGTGGTCATCTTCAGGTGATCAAGCACACACACATGCAGGGGGGTGGGGCATTACTGTCAACTTCAGGTATTCAGGTATCAACCCACGGGGGCTGGGGTTCTAGAACTCCACCATGAGCTGGTGGCACAGGCAAAGAGTGTGTCTCAGAGGGTGAAGTGAGCAGGTACAGGCTGGACCCGACGCGCCACCGCCACCTCCCCCGCGCACTCAATGCCCTCCTTACCACCCGTTGCGTGTTGCTGTGCGCAGGGACGGCAAGTACCTCACCCTGCGCGAGGTGTTTGAGAGCCTGAACCTGACGCCCTACCACCTCAACGTGGACACCTTGGATGTTCACGCCGACAAAAACATCTTCCACAGGTGGGCTGCTGCCACGGGTGCCCTTCTCATGCTTCTTTTGTTTGTTTGCGAGGGGCCAGCTGTGGTGGCGGTGGCGGTTGTACTGCAAGGGGGCATGCCTGTGAGCACAGTTCCCACAGGTGGGTGTGAGGAGCGGGCGATTGCGGGGGGGCATGCAGCTGCGACTGAGGGTTGGACGTACATGCCGACAAAAAACAACGTCCACAGGTGGGCTGCTGCCACGGGTGTCTCGTGGCTGTCTCTTGAACAGCCAACTGGATAATGATGTTGTTGTCGTTGTTGCCAGGATGAAGGGGCATGCCCTTCCCGAGGCGTGCTTCTGGTTTCTTTTACTCCCTCTTAATAGCAAAATTGCTGCTGGTTGAGAACAACCCGTCGTAGCACGGGGCTTGGTTGGGCCCAGCGGTAGACCAATCAGTTGTCATGTTGCCGGGCCCAACGTGCTGTGCTGCACCTGCTGGCTGCAGGTTTGACAAGTTCAACCTGAAGTACAACCCCTTTGGGCAGTCCCGCCTCAGAGAGATCTTCATCAAGCAGGTGGGGTGGGGGTGAGGTGAGGGGCATGGTGTGGGCATGCTTGCAGGTTCACATGAGAAGGGTGGGGTGGGGCTGCCGAGGCTGGTGTGGATTGGGAGGGCAAGCGTCCCAGCCGCGGCTTAGCGACCCTGCGCAGGGGCACGCCACACCCACTTCTCCCCCCTCTGCTCCGCCCCGCCACCTGTCTTATCCGTCCAATGCTTGCTCCACCCGCTCAGGACAACCTGATCCACGGCCGCTTCCTGGCTGAGCTGACCAAGGAGGTGTTTGTGGACCTGGAGGCTTCCAAGTACCAGCACACAGGCAAGCACGTCTTCTTTGTCCATCATAAGCATTCTGATCAGCACTGCTGTGCGCACGCCCAGGTGCCAGCACACAGGGCGCGCTTTGTTCCATGAACAGCCCAGAGATGGGATACCACCACCCTTCCATGTACTGCAGAGTACCGCATCAGCGTGTACGGGCGCAAGCCCGTGGAGTGGGACACCCTGGCGGCATGGGTGGTGCAGAATCGGCTCTACTCGGACAACAACGTGTGGATGATCCAGGTGGGTGCGGGTGGGGGTGATGGGCGCCCTGCTGCCGTGGATTGGGGGCTGTTGAGTGGTGCAAGCGGACTGCCGGGTGTGCCCGCCTGAATGTGCTGAAGCTGCCTCAACTCAGACAGCAACGTATCGTCCAGTTGGTCAAGTTGGTTCTAAGGCGCCGACCAAGGAGACATGCCACTTTGTCTGCACGACCATCTGTTTGCCACTGCCCTGCTGCGGCGTGGCCAGGCAGGGGTGCCCGCTGCGGGCGCACCACACAGCAGCTGCCGCCTGCACTGCGTGCCACGCATTCACCGTACCGCTCTGCCCATCACCTGTACCGCAGATCCCGCGGCTGTACAACATCTACAAGGAGCAGGGCATCATTGAGAACTTTGAGCAGGTGGGGGGGGGGCAGGGACACGTGTTTTACTGTTTTACAATTTATACACGTGTAATGCGTATTGAGATGTGTGCTGCCGACTGCGCTTCTGCCTTGGGTGAAGGGATGCCGCTGCGCGGAGCCTCGCATGCCAGCTCGGCGGGTGCCTGGGCCGTGCCGCGATGCATTCAACTTGGCGATGCGTGCATCGGAATCTTCCAAGGCCGCACCCCCTCGGCTTCCTGCCAGCCTGCCTGCCTCATCAGCTCCTGTCCTCTCCTCACCTGCCTCCGCCTGCCCCTCCCACCCCGCCCGCCCCTGCAGCTGCTCTCCAACATCTTCACCCCCCTGTTTGAGGTGACCCAGGACCCCAACTCCCACCCCCAGCTGCACATCTTCCTCAAGGGGGTGAGACGCTGCAGGGGCAGGGCGGGGCAGGGGAAGGGGGAGCGGTAAGAAAAAGTGGGTTAGGTGAGCGCCTGCAGGGCGGGGCGGGGGAGGGGCAGCGGTGATAGAAAGAGCGGCATGTGACGTCGCCGGCTGCACCTCTTTATGCCAGTGGGTGAACGGCTGGCTGCAGTATGAAGCCTTACATTCTTGAGAACAATTTATCGAACACGTTCATAGCAAACGTCCCCTCCCGCTGCCCCTGCCAGGTGTCTGGGTTCGACCTGGTTGACGACGAGTCCAAGCCGGAGCGCCGCCCCAACAAGCACATGCCCAACCCGCGCGACTGGACCTCCAAGCACAACCCCGGTGGGGGCGGGCGGGGCGGGCGGGGAGCAGGCAGCTCTGTGTGTGCGGCGCAGGACGGGGAGCAGCTTTGGGGGTGGATAGGGTCAGGAGCTGCTTTGTGTGGGTGGGGCTTGGACAGGGAGGGGAATAGGTATGTGGCTGGGGCAGACCGCATGTGCTACTCGGCAACCGCTCCCCTCAACCTGCCCGTCCCGCACCCCCCCACTGCCCGCCTGTGCCTGCCGTTGCCTGCAGCGGACGTCTACTACGCCCGCTACATGCACGCCTGCCACATGTCTCATGCCCGCAACCCTCCCCCTCAACCTGCCCTTTTTTCACCCCCGTACTGCCCCGCCCCCGTACTGGCCCTGCCACTGCAGCGTACGCTTACTACGCCTACTACATGTACGCAAACCTGTTTGTGCTGAACAAGATGCGGGAGGCGCGAGGGCTCAACACCTTCTCCTTCCGGCCACACGCGGGTGGGTGTGTGAAGCGGCGCAGGGCGTGGGCGTGGGGGTGGGGTGGGGTGCGGGGAGTGGAGGTGGTGGTGGGGGAGGGAGAGGGGGTGGAGGAGGCATTGTGCGGGGGCTTTCCATGTCAACCCGACTGGATGCAACAAGGCGGGTGACGGGGACACCTGGCGTGTCTTCTGTCACTGGTTGCTAGCAAAATAGCACACCAAATGGCACGGCTTTCCACCCGCAGGCGAGGCGGGCGACATCGACCACCTGGTGTGCTCCTTCCTGCTGGCCGAGAACATTGCGCACGGCATCAACCTGCGCAAGTCGCCCAGCCTGCAGTACCTGTACTACATCGCACAGGTGAGGGGGCTGGCAGCTGCCCAGCAGCTGCGCCGCCGGCAGACTCCTCCCACCTTCGTTTCCTGAACTGCTCAGGTCCCTCCCTCTCGACTACTCCCCACCCTGTCCCTGCCTCCGCACTCCTCCCACTGTTGTTGCTTGAACTGCTCCCTTCTTTCAGCTCCTCCCAACCCCTTCCTGCCTCCTTCCCAACCTCTGACCCCACCGCCCTCCCTCACCTTTACAGATCGGCCTCTGCATGTCCCCGCTCTCCAACAACTCCCTGTTCCTGGACTACCACCGCAACCCCTTCCCAACCTTCTTTGCGCGCGGCCTCTCCGTCTCCCTCTCCACAGACGACCCGCTGCAGGTGCCTGCCTGGCTGGCTTGGGGGGGCGGATGTTTGGGGTTGGCTGGGGGGTGGGATGCGAGGAAGGGGTGCAGGGGTGGGGGAGAGAAAAGGGTGCTGGAGTGGGCTGTGAGGAAAGATGTGCGAGGGTGGGCTGTCAGGGAGGTGCAGGGGAAGGGTGTGAAGGAGGGAGCGCAGGGGTGGGGTGCGAGGGGAGGGGTGCAGGGTCGTGGAGTGCAGGGGTGGTGGCGGCACAGGGGAGGCGGTTGGGTGGTGTGGCGGATGGGTGCCATGCTAGGCTTGGCCAAGAGGGAGGCGGCAAGGGCGAAGGATAATGCGGGCAAGTTGATGGCAGGTTGCTCGCCAGCGCGAAATGGGCGTAACGGCGGGCTGTTTGGATGGAACCGGGCAGCCAGCAGCCTCGCCCTGCCTCCCCTGGCTTGCACCATTATTCTGCACAAGCTGCGCCTGCTGCACCCTGGTGTTCGTCGACGCTACCGTGCTGCTTGCGTTGACCCATGCTGTGCCGCCTGCTGTGCCACCCCTGCTGCGCCTGCTGTGCAGATCCACCTCACCAAGGAGCCGCTGGTGGAGGAGTACTCGGTGGCAGCGCAGGTGGGGCCATTGGACAGCTCTCTTCCTAACACAATGCTTGGCCTGTTAATTGCTGCCTTGTCCGCCCGCGTGCTGTCAAGGGGGCTGGAGCCTCTCTGCTCCGGCAGCCCCTCCACTGGCATCCACGGCTCGCCCCGTCGGCGCTCCCCCGCAGGCGCCCCGGCCCCAGCCGCCCCTCCTCCTGCCCTGCCCTGCCCACTGTTGCGCATTCCCCCTGTCCATCAGCAGGTGTGGGCGCCACAGATAGATGCTCTGCCGACTGCCCGGCCGTGCCCCCGCCTGACCCGCCCGCCTTCCCCTACTCTGCTACTTTGTTTCTACTTGGTATAATGTTGCAGGTGTGGAAGCTGAGCGCCACAGACCTGTGCGAGGTGGCCCGCAACAGCGTGCTGCACTCCGGCTTCCCGCACCAGGTGAGGTGGCAGCACGCTGGGCATGATGTGCTGGGCATGCTGCGCTGCGCTGCGGATCCTGTGTTGTGTTGATGCTGTGCTGGGCTGTACTGATGCGTTGTACTGGGTGCTTTGCCTTTGCAGTGCCACCCCCCTGATCTGTCGCCTGCTAGCCTCCGCTGTCCAATCCCCGCAGGTCAAGATGCACTGGGTGCACACCCACTACTGGAAGCTGGGGCCCGAGGGCAACGACATCCAAAAGACAAACGTGCCCGCCCTGCGCATGCGCTTCCGGTGAGCGCACGGCAGTGGTGCCCTGCATTCCTAGTGTGCTTAGCACAGCGGTGGGGCGTGGGCAGTTGGCGAGGCAATGCTGCGAGCTGCCAATGGAAGCTTGTCCGGCGTGCTTAGGCAGGAGTCTGCCGCGGAGCAACTTGACTGCTTGAGAGCGTGCGACTCCGCCCGGCGTGTGGCCTCACGCTGCGCATGCTGCGCCCCTCTCAGATGCACCCCGCTTCGCAGATGCAAGTTGGGGCGGCGTGTCTGCTAATGATGGCATCCACCTCCCGACCCTCACTCGGCCTCGTGCTGTGCATGCTGTGCCCCCATGCCCACCCCGGCCCCACCTCACGCTGTGCATGCTGTGGTCCTGTTTCATGTCCATCACTTGCAGCAAGGACTGCCACATGGAGGAGACGGGTCTGCTGGTGATGGGGTCGGCCAACCACGCAGCCCGCCTGCGTGCCAAGGAGATGCACAGCTTGGCTGAGTAGGCAGCAGGGCAGGCCAGGACAGCACTGCCAGCAGGGCATGCTGGCAAGAGGTTCATGGCATGGCAGGGCAGGCAGCAGGGCAGGCAGCAGGCCAGCAGGGCAGGGCTGCCCAGCAAGCACAGCGTGCCAGCATGGCAGGCCAGCGTGGCAGAGTAGGCAGCATGGCAGCTGGCAGGGCGGGCCAGCAGGGCAGGTCGGCAGGCAGCACATCAGGCCTAAGCTGCTGGGGAAGGCCAACAGTCAGGCTAGGCTAGAAGTACGGCAGGAGAGCACCCACTCCTGGCAGAGGCAGCCGGGGATGTGGCACAGGCCGCAGTCAGCAGCAGGCGGAAAGGAGGCAGCGGGTCGGGGGCCTCTGTAGCAGCACAGCAGGCGCAGCATGCGCGACAGGTAGCGAGGCGCGCGTGCAATGTGGCATGGCTGCCTGGAGCGCCATCCCGCCGGCCTGGCACTGTGAAGCCGCCTGCGTCTGGCGGCGTTAGACAACGCATATTGTGGTCTTCAGCGCGCTGCCTTCAGCAGCCAGGCTGCCAGATAATACCCAAGCACTTCCTCGGTCGCGCATTGCTCCCCAACAGTGCATTCACGCGCAACCCCCAGGGCCAAGCGGCGTGAGAGGAGCCGCGCCGAAGTTCCCACCTTTCCAACGCTCCCCCCCCCCATTCTTCTCCCATCTCCTCCCCTCGCTACCACATCTTTTGTAATGTTACCCTGTACACTTTCTTTTGACCCCCATTCACCGCTCTCGGGCCCTTGTATTTGATGCGTCTCTGGCTTTTGCCACCCCCTGCGCCTCGCCCTGCACCAGACTTGATACTCCCACATGTGCCAGGCTGCGAGCGGGCCCTCAGCAGCACGCGGCGCTCCTCCACAACCCCACCTGGGTGACTGAAGATGAGCCAGTGGATACCAGTAGCAGGACGGTGGGGCGAAGGAATGCAAGGTGGGGGGCGAAGGGTTGAGAGGGGGAGTATCCATGCCTTTTGCAACCCCTGTGACATGGCGGGGCAGGCGGTGCCAGCAGGCAGCATCCCTCCATACTGTCCAAGCTTCCTGCGTGGCTTCAGTTGCCCGCAATCGCGCTAAGCGCTTCGGTACTTACCAGTGCGAGTCGGAGCGGCCGTGCCTGAGCACGGTCCTGTCCTCTTGTTCCCAGCTCGCGGCCATGCCGCGGTTCTACGGATTCGCTGTGCTTCTGCTGCTGATCGGCACATCAACTTTGGCAGGAGCCCTCGAACACAGCGCCGCAGGTCTGCACTGGTCTTGTTCGGGCGGGCGCGCGGGAAGCGAGTGGGCAGGACGAACGGTTCGCCGTGTCCTGTTTCTCACTGTGACCCAGAGGCGCCAGATATACTTGAAGCCTTTATGGATGGCTCGGAAGTCGCGGGGGCGGGTTTGGCAGGCAGCGGCGGGCGGCGGCGGCCGCCCCTAGCTGCCGCCTGGGCCTGGCGCCAGCCAGGCGGGCAGGCGGGCGGGCTCCTCACAGTGGCACTGATGCTCCCCCTTTTAAATGCCCCCCCTCTTGCAGACCCGTGCGGCGTCGCCCATGGGGCCGCACCCTCAGCTGCCTGCACCGACCCGCGAGCTGCTGCATCTGCCCCCGAGCCAGACGCGCCGCTGGCTGTGCTGGGCAGCAGCAGCGGCGGCGGCAGCGGCGGTGTGAGCGCTGCCGCTGGGGGTGGCTCAAGTCGCCCATGGCTGGACACCAGCAGGCCCATTGCCTGGCGGGTGGAGGCGTTGGTGCAGCGGCTGACTGTGGGGGAGAAGGTGGGGCAGCTGGAGAGCACCAGTGCCGCCGCCATACCCCGGCTGGGCATCAAATTTGAGTTCCGGTACCAGCGGGAGTGCCTGCACGGCATGCTGGGCACCGGGGAGGCCACCATGTGAGCACCGCCGCCGCTTGCTGCTGCGACTGCGGCTGGCACACATGCCAGCGCGCGCTGTGCTGCCTGCCCACGTGGCGCCGTTCTCCGCCTCAGCCCGCTTTCTGAACCCGTTTTCTGAACCCGCGTTTCGTTCATTCGTACTTCTGGGCGACCATTCTGTCACGAAACTACTGAGCCTGCCTCCATGGAGTGTTGCTCAGTGCAAGTCAGCATGCCTCCCTCCATGATGTTTGCCTCCCCGCCGCCCCACTGCCTCCCCGCACCTCCTCTGCCTGCCCCCAGGTTCCCCTCCCCACTGGCCTGGGCCGCCTCCTTTGACGAGCAGCTGGCTCAAGAGGCAGCCAGCGCCATTGGGGACGAGATGAGGGCGTACAGCAACTGGAGGGTGCGGGGGGGACAGTCCCCCTCGTACAGCTTCTGCATGGGGGCACACGTGGCCATCGCCAGGTGCGCACGTGCAACTGACTGTGTTAGGGTGTCCGTCTCCTACCGCGCGGCCCTGTTTGGCATACAAGTGTGCCGCAGGGGGGCGGGTCGCCCTGGGAAGGCGTGCGTGCCTGGCGTCAGCAGCGCTGCCTCGTGTGGGCGGCACCGGGATGATTGCCAAAAGGGGCAGGTCGGCTGAGCTGTCCGCAGCAGCGAGCTTGCTACTAACTACCATGGCATTGATTCCCTGGCATCCAGCTCCCCTGAGAATACATCCACCCCCCTACATCGGTGTCAATCAACCAGTGCCGCCTTGGTGCGCTGCAGGGACCCTCGGTGGGGGCGCACCTCCGAGACGTACGGCGAGTGCCCGCTCCTCTCCTCCGCCCTGGCCCGCGCCTTTGTCACGGGGCTGCAGGGCCCCGGGGGCAGCAGCGGCAGCGAGGGGCACTACAAGGTTGCGGCCACGTGCAAGCACATCATAGGGCAGGATCTGGAGGACTGGCAGGGGGTGACCCGCAACAACTTCCGAGCGGTCATGGAGGCCAGGTAGGTTTGACCCCCCTCAGACTGAGGTGCGGGCGCCAGGTCGGCACCTTGCTGGATGCCAGGTCAGCTGACTGTCCGCCGGGCCAACGCCATCATCCTCGCGCCTGCCAGGTCAGCTGCCAGGTCAGCTGCCAGGTCAGCTGCATGCTGGACGCCAGGTCAGCCAGGCATCTAATGCCTCTACAGCACACGTTTCAGGCAACGGGCCTGCCTGGCTGGCTGCCAGCCGCATCCGCCCGCAGCGCTGCCCTCCATGCCCCAGCTGCTCCAACTGCCCCACCTGCAGGGACCTGAGGGACACGTACATGCGCCCGTTTGAGGCGTGCGTGCACAGCAACGTGTCAACCATCATGTGCAGGTGGGGGGCACCCTCTGTGGGGCAGCGCAGCACCAGCAGCGGGTGAAGAAGCAATATACGTGTCCAAAGTTGACCCAGCCTTTATAATCTGGCTATTATGAACCATGTGATGCTGGAAGGTCTGCAAGGGAGCCGGCCCTCAGTGTTGGGCACCCATGCACCGGATGTTAAAGTGGACCGCATGCCAACCCTCTTCTGCCTCCTTTCTCCCCTCCCTCCTTTCCTCCCCCCCTGGCCCGCAGCTACAACATGGTCAACGGCCAGCCCGCCTGCCTGAGCAAGCCGCTCCTAACCGACACGCTGCGCAAGCAGTGGGGCTTCACCGGCGCCGTGGTCACAGACTGCTTTGCGCTCGAGGGCTATGCAGGGAGGCCCCCCAAGGGGATGGGCTATGCCGACCTGCGCACGGTGTCGGCGCGGGCGCTCAGGGCCGGCAGCGACCTCGCCTGCCAGGTGGGTGGGCGGGGGGCTCTTTATGCGGGTCGGGTCAAAGGGGTGTGGCGTTAAGCTCAAGCACGCATGCTGAATGGGGCAGGCAGCAACCTTGACTGCCAGGTGGGTGGACACTGCCACCTGGCAGGGTGTTGGGGCGTTGTAAGGACTCGGACCATAACTAGCACGCGTGTAGGGAGGATTGCTGCTGGGAAGGGCGCGGCGGGGTTGCTTGCATCGGCAGCCGGGCCCAGGAGAGGTTGAGACCCTTGGTATTTTTTACTTTTCTTTTCTTTCTTAATGAGGGATGAAGGGATCCTTAGCATTCGCCAGATGGAAGGCTGCGTGCTCACTTGTGACCGGTACTGTGCCCCTGCCATCCATCCAACAGCCTGCCTGCGCACTTGCCTGCCCTCCCACCCTCCTCCCTTGTTCCCGCCAGAAATGGAGCGGCTTGACGCCCACCGACGCGTTGCCTGAGATTGACCGGGCCGTCCGGCGCGTGCTCACCATTCGCTTCAGGTGCTCATTGCATGCCCCGTGGGTACCGTCCGGCAGAACCAGTGCCGATGCGCCTCTCCTGCACTGCTAGAGGCAGGCGGCTGCCGGGGCCTGCTGCTGCTCAGCCACAGCCAGCAGCTTGCGGCGCCTGTTGGTGATTGCCGGCGGCGCTAGCTCTGCCCCGCTGGCTGCAGAGGGCTGAGGATGGCCGGGATTTGGATAACACAGAGAACTCAAAGTGCTGCTGAGCAGTGTGGGCTGTCAACTCTCCCCTCATGCAAGCGCTTGCACTGACCCGCCTGGCAAGCCTCTCATCCATTCACTCATGCATGCAGGATGGGCCACTTCGACCCTCCCAACGACCAGCCCTACAGCCACCTCAAAAAGAACGAGGTCATGATGTCGCCGCAGCACCTGGCCCTGGCAAGAAAGCTGGCTGGCGAGAGCATCGTGCTGCTCAAGAGCCGGCAGGTGGGCGAGCAGGGGAAACAAGGGTTGTGGGTCGCAGGAGCGATACTGGGGTGGCGGGCAGCAGATGTGGCTGAGGTGTGTGCATCGAAGTGCATTCCTGCTGCTCAAGAACCGGCAGGTAAGCGGGCGGCGGGGGTGGCAGTGGCTGGGTTGCAAGCATCCTGCTGCTGAAGAGCCGGCAGGTGGACCCCACACGCGATGGGTGCCTCCGCCACTGCCTGCCCTCGAGCGCTGCTGCCGGATGGACATTGCCGGCGCACTGCTCCCTCCTGCCTCTGCCACTGCACCCACACTCAGCCACACGCCACCGCATGCCGTGTGCACCCTGCCCTGCGCTGCGCCCCGCAGTCCCTGCTGCCGCTGAGCGCCGCCAAGCTACGGCGTGTGGCGGTGATTGGCCCCTACTCGGATGACCATGTCCTCATGCTGGGGTGAGCTGGCGCCAGGCTGGCGGGCGGTACCGGCGGGCAGTGCAATTTTCCGGTGCAGGGCAGCCGGGTCGTGGGTGCAGAATCTACTGCAGGGCACGCAGGCGGGGCCGGCATTGTGGGGCCGCCTGCTCGCTTGGCGCTGCGTAGTTCACAACAACAGAAGCGGCGGCGCATGCGTGCCTGGTGCTGCGCCACCAGCTTACCGCCCCACCCTGCCTCTGCTCGGCCTGCTGCCCACCCCTCCTCCACCCTCGCCACCCCGTCCACTCCCTCCTCCCGGCCCACCCTCCCTGCAGCAATTACTACTCCATCCCCCGGGAGCACCGCTTCACCCCGCTGTCGGCGCTTCGTGGGGCGCTGCCACGCGCTACCGTCACCTTCAACAAGCAGTTCAGCACACACTACACAGACAGTGGCATCAAGGCGGATGCTGCTAGCTGCCAGGTGGGCTGGTCATGCTGGTCATGCTGGTCATGTGGTGGCACCACTTTTCGTCCTTCCCCCCTTACCCCCCGAGAGCTCGCTCTCTCCCCCTCCTCCACCCACCCCCCAAAAACCCCCACCGGTGTCCCTCGACACCACCCCACTCAAGGAAACCTCGCGGAAAATTTTACTCCGCGGGCCTCCTTTCTATGCTGGTCATGCCGTGTCAACAGTGCCAGGTGGCAGGGCACCTGGGCTGAGCCCAGACAGGCAGCTTTTAATTCTGGACGGGTTGTGAAGTGTGGGGTGTCGATGACGCTTTGCTGGCAGACATGCAAGGCAGGCGAAGCCCGCCACCCTGCACTTGCTGTCTGGCCTGTGCCGACCAGCACTTGCGGGCTGCTATCCATGCTGTGCGGATGGCATGGCAAGCCAGTGACCACCATGCTGTGCTGCGCTGTGCTGTGCTGCCCCGTGCGCCCCCGCCCCCGCCACCTCCCCGCAGGCAGCGGACGCCTGCGTGCTCTTCCTGGGCCACCGCATGCACCTGTACGCCGTGCACCAGCACAGGGAGAAGCCAAACAGTTACCTTGACATCCAAGAGGGCGAGACACACGACCGCACCTCCCTCAAGCTGGAGCGCAACCAGGCGCGCATGTGGAAGGTGCGCGGAAGCTGGCGCCAGCTGGCGCCAGCCTGGCTGCCTGGGGTCTGTGTGTGCCAGCTGGCATTGGCACCATGGCACTGGCACTGTCACTGGTCAGCATGGGCTCAACACAGCTGTCTGGTTGTGGCTCACGTTTCTTAGCAGGACAGCAAGCCCCTGCCCGGCTGCTGCACATCCCCCATGCATCCCACCCGACCCTCAGCCCACCCGCCAGCCACCCCCGCCTGCCGCCGCCTGTTCCCAGGACATTGCCAGCCGGACCACTAAGCCGCTGATCATCGTGCTGTTCCATGGAGGCGGCCTTGACATTGGAGACATGCTGAGCCACCCCAGAGTGGGTGCCGTGCTGACCGCCTGGTTCCCTGCCCAGGTGGGTTGGCTGGGTGGCGGTTGGGTTGGGTTGGGTTGATGGAGCGTCAGTGTGGGTTCCGGGCCGGTTTGGGTTGAAGAGGGCGGCCTGCTTCCCTGCCCAAGTGGGTGGATGAGAGGTGTGCGTGTGGGGGCTTCTGGGGTGTGCCGAGTGGGTGTGCCGAGCGGGGGCATGGTTGGGGTGGGCAGCGTGGGCGCCCTTTCAGCTCAGCTCAACACATGCGAACTCCCATGTGCCCGCAAGCTCATCTCCGCCCCCTGACGTGACCACTCATACCTGCTCTCCCTCCATGGCACCTCCCCCTCCCTGAGAGCAGGGCGCCCCTGCGGTGGCTGACGTTCTGCTGGGCAACACGGCCCCCGCGGGTGGGTCCCTCAGCCTGCCTGCTCAAGCACTGTGGGGGCGCGACAATGCACCACCACCCACCACCGCAACAATGCAACACCGCTCGCTGATGTCGTCGCTCCCGTAGCTGTGCTCTACCTGTGCTGCCAAGTGGCCCGCCCGCCTCCTCACCTGCACGCGCCTCTCTGAAGCACACGTCATGTAGCACGTCACTGCCTTCTTTTCCTGCAACCCAACCCAAGCGCAGGCCGGCTGCCCACCACATGGTACCGCGACAGCTACACCAAGGGCCTTCCGATGACTGACATGCGCATGCGGGCCTCCAGGGATGGGCGGTACCCTGGTGCGTGAGGGGTGGAGAGGGGCCCTGCAGGTCGGGAGTTGGGGGGGCAGGGGAGAGGAAGGGGCTCTGGTGTGCGAGTTGCTGGCACGGCTGCAGCGCCTGACCTCACAACACAGTGCACAGCACAGTGCACAGCACAGTGCACAACACACAGTGCACAAAACACAGTGCAGAGTGCACAAAACAGCGCAGAGTGCACAAAACAGCGCAGAGTGCACACCAGGCTTGGCTGTCCTCCCCCTGCATGCCGCCGCACACACACTTGCTTGCACATGGGACGCCATTCACCATTGCCCCACTCAAGTATGCTGCCCACCTTTCGCCCCGCAGGGCGGACGTACCGCTACTGGAAAGGCGAGGCGCCAGTGCTCCCATTCGGTTATGGGCTGTCCTACTCCCGCTTCCAGCTGCAAGCGGCGGGCTGGGAGGGGCTGCCGCCGCCCGCACGAGGCGTGCATGCCGGCATCACCCTTAAGAATGCAGGCAACGTGACGTCGGATCACGTGGTACTGCTGTTCATGCGGTACAAAGGCGCGGGGGGCACCCCTGCTGGGGCAGCTGTCATCCCTCGCTCTGGCTGTGCTGCCGGAGTGGGGCGCTCAGATCTGGTGCAGCAGCTGGTGGGGTGGCGGCGCGCGCGCCAGCTGGCGCCCAGCGCAGCACAGCGCCTCACCTTCCCTTTGGAGCTGACAGCTGGCAGCGACTCAGCCTGGGCGGGCTTCGGTGACCCCCGCCCTCCCTGCGGCATCTATGCGCTGCGCTTCGGCCATGACCAGCCAGATAGCGTGCACGTAGCGCTGCAGGCGTAGCCCAGGTGGAGCCTGCAGCACGTTATGCATGCTGTGCCATGCCTGCTGCCATGGGCCTGCAAATGCATTGCCGCGTCTGCAATCGCACATATATATTACATGAACGGCCGCGGATGCAGCATCGCCATCAGCAGCCCAAGAAGCGTCAAGTGCTGGGCTAGGGGGTGGGTGCTGTGGTGCAGGGGCGGGCAGGGCCTGGCAAGTGCATCATCACCACATGCAGCGATGTTATGCCGGCTTACGTGCCAGAGTACGCCTCTGCTGCACCTGTCACCTCCTGTTGCATGCCCCATGGCTCAAACAGGCTCGGCATCCACCCGGACAGGGACGCCACAGCTCAGCTGGCGGCATCTTGTAACGCTGAACCTGAGACGGCACTGTTGTTGCTTCCAACCAGCCCCAAGTGCATCTCATTTCCCAGCCAGCTGTCGTGCACTTTCCCCCAGCACCGGCTCCCCAGTCCTGGTCTGTGTGTGGTGTCATTGCCTGAGTTTTGTTGTTGTGTGACGTTCACAGGCTAGGCATTTTGTGGCAAGCCATTCAGCAGAGGGTAGCAACACGAGTATCAAGTGGGTGGCAGTCATGTGTGACAGAAGGAGAGCGGTGGTTTGGGGCAGTTCAGATGGCAAAGCGTCAAGAGGACCTGTAGGGAACAGAGGAGACAGGCAGTTGTGCAGAGCAGGACAGAAGGGAACAAAGCCGCTTGGCACAGCGGGGCAAGAAATGCACTGCTTCGGCACAGCAGCGCAGGGAGGGTGGAGCTGGTCATCAGCCGCGCAGCGCGATGAGGTATGCTGGCCGCGGCGCCTCAGCGGCAGCGAGGCAGGGTGCGGTACCAGGGCCTGCCGTCAGCAGCGGCCAGGTGCACTGCCTGCCGGGGCGGCCGGCCTCAGCAGCTGCGGCCTGCTGTGCTGGGGTGCGGCGGTGGGGCGGGATGAACGGTGCCGGCGTGGGGGCAGGTGCGGGGGTTGCGGGGCGGTACTGCGCCAGGCGGCAGCCAGCCAGGGTGGTGGCGCAAGCGCCGGCGTGGCGGACGGGGAACAGGTAGGGGAGCGGTACCATGGCTGCCCAGGGGCGGGGCAGCACATCCTCTGCATCAGCGCTGCAGTCAAAGTGCTCGGTGGCGGCGGTGGCGGCGGTGGTGGCGAGGCGGGAGGTGCCTGCCTCAGCAAGTGCGGCCATGCTGTGGGCGGTGTGCCGCTGCAGCCAGGCACCCAAGAGGGGCAGGCCAGCTGCGGCGGCGGCGGTGGCGGTCAGGGTGGGCCTGCAGCTGCTGCTGCTGCTGCTGCTGCTGCTGCTGCTGCTGCTGAAGGTCACGGCGCAGGCTGGCGGGCCTCACCGGCATGGAGGGGTGAGGTGGCAGCGCTCCAGGCTTGCGCCCCGGCCAGCTCTGAGACCAGATGTGCGGCTTGCTCTCTCCTCCTCTCCAGCCAGCGCTGCCGCTCTCATGATTGTACACTTGACAAGCGGAGCTGCAGAGCAGAGGGATGACAGGGGTGCAAGCCAGTGAGGAGCAAGCAGATTGAAGGCAATACGCCGGCCGGTGCGCGCTGGGACGCTTGGTCATGCGGGGCGCACAAAGGGCGAGGGGCGGCGAGGGTGGGGCCACACACACAGCCGCGACACAGTGAGAGCAAGTGCACCAGCGGGATGCTCGGGAGTGATTGCTGGGAGCACTGCTACAGGGATGCTGCTTCCCTTTGAACACAGGAGCAAACGGTTGCCCTCGCGTAGAACAAACGGCCTCATATGCATCCTCTCCCAGCACTCCCCGTGCCCAAAGGCGGCTAGCCTCACCTGTGCTCACTATCGGCCCAGCTCAAAGGCTGAACGGGCAGATCAAAAACACTAGGGCGAGCGCCAGCTTTGCCATGCCGCTAAAGTCTTTGCCGCCCTGAAAGTCAAAGTAGGCGCAGAACAGGCAGGTGGCAACAAAGATGATCTTCCACATCAGGCCGTTACGCCGGCTCTCCTCCAGCTGCTCCTTGAGCTCCTGCTGCTTGAGCTCAGGCTCCCAGGAGGACGGTGGCGTTTCCGCCTGAGAGGGCGGCGCCTGGTGGGGCGCCGTCCAGGGCGGCGGCGCCTCGGCCGTGGCCACACGCCGCAGGCGGGTGGTGCGCAGCGACACCAGGCAGCCTGCACGAGGAGGGAAGACAACAGGTGGCAGCCTAAATCATCGAAAGGAAACCTTCAGGCTGTGCGGGCTACAAGAAAAACCCTCGGCTCAGCCCGGTCATCCGGCTCAGGTGAGCAGCCCGGAGCCCCGCAACGCCCCATCTGCGCCTCGGAGGCCGGCCGGGCGGGCGTGACCAGCCAGAGACGCGGGGCGGAAGCCGAGCACCGCGATGGTGACCGACATGGTTGCTGCGCCTTGTCGGCCGAGCGAATGGCCTCCGACAGTAGCGAGAGTAGACCTTGTGACTTTCGTTCCTATCGAAATGCTGAGCGCGGAGAAGCAGTCTGCTTTACTGTGGCGAGGACGCTGTCAAGTGAGGAGCCCCTGCTTGGCTGCCTGCACCGCGGGAATGGTCGGGCACGACGCCCGGTGCAGAAGATAATGATAGCTGTAGTCCTGCTGCTGCGCCGTCAGTACGGCCACTCAACGCCGCCGCCGCCGCCGCCTGCCGCCACTCCCTGCCCGCAGACCGCACAGCGAGGCGGACCGGCAGGAGAGGAACCGGCTCAAGTGGCAGCAGCTGGCTGTCACCACCAAGGCAACGTACATGCAGGGGGGGTCGTGCAGGGGGCCGCAGAGGCGGAGCGCCCGTCCCGCCTGTGAATGCCGCCAGCTGCTTTTGCCCACAACCTCAATGCTCGGCATGCTCATCTCGCAGGGGCAGTGTGCCGCAGTGCCTGGACGCCGCTGCTGCCATTTTCCGCGCCTGTGTGCTTCGTTGCCCCAGCGATTCCCACCCTGCACACGGACGTCCCCTCCCCATGATTCCAAACCGTCCATCGCTGACAGCAGCGCCTGCTGCATGCTGCCATGCCCGGCGCCGCTGCTCTCCCACCCACCCACCCGCCAGGCACTGAATCCCGCTGCCGGAACCCGGATTCCTGCTTGACTGTGTGCCCCCCCTACCCCCCGATCCCCCACATCCTGCAGGGGCCAGCGGGTGTTGGATGCCGCCATCTTTGGGCCGGTCTTCCGTTCTGCCATCGCCGACGGCTGCACCCACGCCCTGGTGCTGTGCACCCGCCCCGTGCTGCTCACCCGCTGCTCCCGCGTCAGCACGGCGCTGGCAGATGCCATGGAGGTGGCCATCAAGAAGGCGGTCACGCCGCCAGACTACATGGTGCCGGCGTGGAGGGTGGGTGGGGCTGTTTCTTGTTCTAGGCTTGGTGCTGCTTGTGTGGGGAGGCCAGCACATGGTGCCCGTGTAAAAGGTGCGGGTCACTGTTTTTTATGGTTGGGGTGGGGGGCTGTGCTTGAGCAGCAGATGGTGCCTGCATGGAGGGTGGGGGCCTCTGCAGGCAGGCCATCAACACAGCAGGCTGAGCTGGCGGCCTGCGTGCGTTCCCGGGCTCCGCCGCAGACAAGGCCCTTTTTGTAGCGTTGGTATGGCTTGGCCTGAAAGTCTCTGCGGTTGTACTGTCATTGTGCCGCGTTTGTGTGGCCTGTATTGGACGGCCCTGATGGTGTGTGCTGGGCAGCACCTGGTGCCTTCATCTGCTATGGAATAGAGCGATTTCCCCGCTGCCCTCCACCAATGCTGTCCCCTCCCGTGCCCCTCCCCCCCATTCAAATTTCGAGTTGTGCCAGCCGGCAAGCTGTTGACGCCCCAGCCATGAACGCCCTGGCTCTCTCCCTTCCTCTTCCCTGCTTGCATTGCCCCTGCCCCACCTGTCCCCCGCGCAGCCTCCCGCCGCGCAGCACCAGCTGCAGCAGCAGCAGCAGGCGCAGGCGCCCCTGCTGATGCCCACCCAGTGGCCTGCCCTCACCCCCGGCTGCGTGTGGGGCACGCCCGCCAACGGGCCCGTGCCGCCGCCGCTGCCCGGCGCGCAAACCGCGTGGGGCCCCATGCAACCGGTGAGAACAGCCTGCCTGCCTGCCTGCCGCCCAGCCAGCCAGCCTGCCTGCCGCAAGCGCCTGCTCTCATTGTGTTGCCTGCCTGCCTCCTGCCCAAGCTGGGCACTGCTCTGCCGCCCTCCTGCAGCAGCTTCCGTTGGCCTTCCCGCCCCGGTCCCCTCACGGGATCAGGGGACCCATTTGATTGCATGGCGAAGCCCCCTCCCTGCCACGGCGCATGCCGTGCGCAGGGCAGGCAGGGCCTCCCGCGGCTATTTAACACCAACAAAGCTGCACTGCACTTGTGGCTTCATCACCCCTGGAATCACCCCCCGACACGCCCCTTTCCGCCCCCCCATTCCATCCCACTCCACACCGGTACCCCCTTCCGTCTCTTTTCACCTCGGAGCTGCGCCTCTGCCGCCCAGCCGCATTCCCTCTCACAACTCTCCCCCCGCCGCATGCACGGCCCTCCTCTCCACACAGGACATGCGGCTCGGCCCCTGCCATTTGCAGGCCGGCCCTGCCTACCCCGTAGCTCCTCCCCCGCCGCCCCCTTCCCTCCTCCCCACCCTCTCGCCCGCGCGTACACGGTTTTTCACCCCCTGCAACACGCCGCGTACTTTCAGCCCACCCACCCACCCACCCACCCTCGATAACGAACGACTCGCATGCTGCAGTCCTCCCACCACCACCAAATTTTGTCCCCCCGCCTGTGCAGCCTGCCCGCCCGTGCGGGCAGGCCACGGCGCCCCGCCTCCCGCGCTTCCCCAGTGGCGCACGGCGCGCCGTTGCCTGCGCCCCCTCCCCTCCGTCCCTGCCTCCCTGAATTTATGCTATCCATCCAACCCCCAGCATGCGGCTGTTTCGTGCCCTAACTGCTTTTGTGCCCAGCCCAGCCCCGCCGCAGCGGCAGAGTTTGTTGTGTCCTTTGTCGCGGGCTGGCCTTTCGTCATCATTCTATCCTTTCACCAAACAGCGTGCCTCAATACCTATCTAGTGTAATCCAACCTCCAACCCCTGCCTGCGCAACAAAGGTGCCACTGGGCAGGGACGGCTGCGCGGTGTGCGCGGGGGCAGGGGGGAGAGGTGTGGTGGGACGGGGCGGAGGGACAGGGACCAGCAGCTGACAACCTCTCAGAGGCGGGGGCTGCCATTCACACCGACGGAGGCACGCTGCTGCCAGGAGAGAGGAGCAAGGGGAGAGGACCAGGGAGGGGTGCAGGGTGCGCTGCTGCACGCCACCCCCACCGATGCCGCCCTGTGTGCTTTGCTCCCTCTTCCGCGTGTGTATCGGTGTCGGACTGATCTTACAGGGTGGGCGGCACCAGCCCTGCCTTGCCCAGGCCTGCCTGCCCCCCCTGCCTCGTGCGCACAGTGCTGGCAGTTTCAAAGCAGCACTACAGGGCTGCGCCGCCCACAGCGCCTGATTCCTGTGCTTGCAATGTGCACACGTTACATCGAGATGCAAAGCACCTCGGCACAGCCGAGGTTCTGAGCAAATTTCAAATGCAGCAGTGCACCACACTTGGGGAGACGAGCAAGGGGAGGTCAAGGTGTTCCGTTCGGCCAGGTAGCCGACCAGCCCTGGCCGGCACCTAGCTGCGGCTGCCGCTGCTGTCCTACGGCGACTGCCAGTAGTCGTGGTGCTCGCAAAAGGCCTGCCAGGCGCGTGCACGTACCCGCCTTCTGAAAGTGGAGGCACACACTGGTGTCCATGGCAATGAAGCTGCGGACCAGGCGGCAAAA
>JAPTJF010000124.1:0-138723 GCA_029339195.1 Micractinium sp. NFX-FRZ | reverse complement strand
ATTCCCATGCAGAACCATTGCCAAACCAGTGGTCACCCCATTGCCCAGGGCCAGCACTGATCCAGCACTGGTTTGAGCACTGAAACAGCAATGGCCCTGCCCAGCAATCCAGTGCCAGTCCATTGCCATACCAGTGCACCTGGTAACAGTAGTGTGTCACGCTGCCACATTACTGCCCTCGTGGGCAGGCACCGTTTTCATGGTGTCTAGCTGGCTGAGCTGTTGACCTCCCTCCCTCCCATCCATCCCTCTGATCCCAAGCCTCTCTCGGGTTGCTTCGCCGTTCGTGCTGAATCATCCGCTCGGCCTTCCTTCTGGTTTGTAAAATAAACTATCGGAGGATATTGAGCCAATTGCAGTGCCCAGTGTGCAGCAGTAGTATGTTGCTCAGCAGTGTGAAAACGTGGCACCTCTCGTCCCAACCCAACCTCTCGCCTCTTGCCTGCAGCTGTTCGGCTCACAATCTCCAATTTAACGGCTGCAGAGCATGCCTGGGCGCCCCTTGCCGTTGGCAAGCCTGCCCCTGGCGCTGCTGCTGCTGCTGGCGGCTTCCCAGGGGCAGGCCTCGCCACAAACACCGCCAGCAGTCGAGGGCAGCGCTTCAAACGCCTCTCATCCGGTCCTGGACGGCGCAGTCCGCAGCAGCCGCCAGCTGGCGGCAGCGGCGGCGCCAGCAGCCGAGCAGCCCGCAGGGGTCCTTGGCAGCCCACCCCCGAGCTCGCCACCGCCCCAGGACAGCTGGGACTTTCAGCCGCTGCCAGCAGGCAGCCCTCCTTTTCCCCTTGGCGAGGCAGCGACCACAGGTCCCGCTTCTCAGGATGGGGCTGAATGGGCGTTTGAGCAGCTGCCCGCCGGCGGCGGCCCACCTGGACCAGCACCAGCTACCGAGCAGCCCTGCCCAGCACCGGCTGCTGAGCGTCTTGCTCCCGCGCCAGCTCCCGAGGTGCCAGGTGCAGCCTTGGTCACAGTTGTAGGTGACCAGACCGACACGGGTGAGGGGACCGTAGTTGTGACGGTGCCCTCCCTGGCGGCAGCGCCTGCCACAGCCCCTGCTGCAGCGGCCTCGCCGCTTCCTACACCGGCGCCAGCAGCCTTTCTGGCACCTCTGCCGGCAGCACCCCCTCTGCCGCCAGCGCCACAACAGCAGGCTGCTGCACCAAGCCGGCCCTCCCAGGCTGCAGCCTCTCAGCAAATGTGCTGGGCCCAAGGCAGCACCGACTATTACGGTGGCGACCTGGCAGAGGACAGCGCCTGCTGCCAGCTGCCAGCGGACTGCTGCCAGGCCTGTTGGGACGCCCCCGGCTGCGGGGCGTGGACGTTTCGTGATGCCGATGTGAGTGGCGTGCACAGGGAGGCGAGCGGGCACCATGACAGCAGGCAGTAGCCCGCCACGGAAGGTCCAGTCCTCTCCCTTCCCTTTTAATCACACCACATCCGAACTATTTCCTCTTGCTGCAGAAGATGTGTTTTCTCAAGCAGTCATCCGGCTGGCAGCGGCGGCCGCGGCAGCCTGGCGTGACATCGGGCCTGGTCACAGCGCTCACCCTGCAGGCTTACAGCTCACCCGCGCTGGGGCAGGAACAAGGGTGGTGGTTTGAGGGTCTGCCTGCAGCCGGTGCTGGAGCGCCTGCACCAGAGCAGGCAGCAGCAGCCGAGCCAACGTTGTGCTGGATCCAGGGCAGTACAGACTACTTTGGCGCTGACTTGGAGGACCGGGGCAGGAACGCCACATGCTGCCAGCTGCCAGCCGACTGCTGCCAGGCCTGCTGGGACACGCCTGGCTGCGGGGCCTGGACGTTTGATGGCCGCTCCGACCCTGTGAGTTGCTGCGGCGGGAAGTCAAGCGGACACAATGGCAGCACTGATCAACAGCGGTGTGCTCACGCTTGTGAGCCAGACCGCATTCCCTCTGGGCAGCTGCGGGGGAGGGGCGGCAGGCAGGACGTTCTCGTGGCCTGCTTGCACTCGTCCATCCCAGCCCTGCTGCCTGCTCGACCCCTGCACGACACCACCCTGCTATGCTAAATCCCTGCGTGAATGCCTGCCCACCCCCACTGCCTTCCTTGCAGAAGCTGTGCTGGCTGAAGCGCCCCAATGGCTGGCAGCCGAAGTCGGGGCAACCCGGCTTGACATCGGGGCAGGTCACTGCAGTCACTGTACAAACCTACAGCCCACCCACACTGGCTCAGCAGCAGCAGCAGCAGCAGCAGCAGCAGTGGCAGGCGCTGGTGCAGGGGCCAGGGCCGGAGCAGGACCATCAGCAGTATAATGCCTCTGAACCCCTCCTGGGTGCCGCAGCCCGCACCACCTGGCAGCCCGCGCCGCAGGGCTACACGGAGGGGCAGTGCGCGATACTCCCCAACAGCAACATAAAGGGAGACGACATCGCGTGGCATCAGAATGTGACAGCGGGCGAGTGCTGCAACCTGTGTGCGTCCGAGCCCCGGTGCACCGCATGGGTCCACTGCGGGCTGCCAGAAGGGTAAGGACCACTGTTGCAGTGCTGGTCCATGGAGGAGGAGGGCCCGCCGGCCTGGGGAGGCTCGTGATTCCTTGGCAGGCAGGCAGCCAGGTTCATGCCGGCTTAGTGCATGTATGGACGTCAAGTCAAACAGTTTCCTATCTGTTCTCCCGGGCCTGCTCCTTCGTCCCCAATCCTGTGCGTACAGCTCCTCATGCTAGCTTGTGCCACCCTTGCAGGTGCAACAACGGATATGGCGATGTCTCTCTCCCATACTCGTGTGCCTTGCGCCATCAGAACGTGTACCCCGGCAGCATCACGGGCAAGTGGCAGCACGTGCCAGCATCGACTAAGGGGGTGCCCCAGCATGCTCCCGCCTGCTGTGTCGGCTCCCGCCTGCTGTGTCGGCAAGCGATTATGCATCTCCCTGCATTGAGGTATCGATCGGTGTGCTCCAATCCCCCTGTGCCTCTGCAGAGGTGTACCTCGAGTTCTATGCCCGAGGTACCGCCGAGATCCTGGGAGCGCCCACCACCTACACAGTCCCGTACACCTCTGGGTTTGCCCTCCCAAGTGAGTGTGTGTCACTGGGGCCAACACGCAACAGACAGCGTTGTGAACGTGTAAGTTACCAAGACCTGCCATGGATGGAGGCACTGCTCCGTCTACACGTCTACACGTCTACACGAGTAGACGAGTGCCGCACTCCATGGTGGCGACCATACTAGCCGCACTCCAGGGTCGCTCATGCTTGTATGACAAAAAGTGAGCCTCTGCTGCGCCTGTGCCGTGCAGAGCCGCCATGCCACCCCGGCGTGCCATGTGAGCACACTGTGACTTCGGGAGAGGACCTTTCTAAGGTGAGGTGTGCTGTTTGGGGTTGCATTTCCCCTGAGCGTGATACGCCACGATCCAACTTCGGGCGGCTGCCATTCAGCAGCACAGGAGTCACATACCGTGGTCGTAACAGCACATGGCTGCAGGCGTGAGGTTGCTCCTCTCTGGTCCCGCTGCCTGCTTCCCCGCTCACTCCAACACTTGTCCAGTTCATTAATTGTCCGCAGATCTCCCAGCAGTATGGTCTGGACCTGAACCAGACCATACTGATCAACTTCTGGATCTCCAACCCCGACCTGATCTACCCCGGGCAGCCTATCAAGCTGCCTTGTTGCCCCGACTCCTCGTCAGGCAGCAGCGCCGTTGCCGGCATTGCCGCAGGCTGTGCAGCAGGAGCAGCCGTCCTTGTGGCATTAGCAGGTGTGGGGACACGGGCATGCATGCGTGCTGGTGAAGGTGTCTATGGCCGCATGCCGTGCAGCGCCTGGCATGCCACGCCTTGCAGCTCACAACACGTATCCTGCTAGCCTTTCAGCAGTTCCTGCTGGCAGGCGCACCTTTGGCACAGACCTCATCTCATGAAGCTGGCGCTGGCTGCCGTTGCTGCAGGGTTCGTATGGTGGAGGCGGCGGCGGCGGCGGCAGCGTCAGCGTGCGATGCAAGAGGAAGCAGAGCGCTTTGGGCAGAAGTTTGAATCAACAATGAACGAGTGTGAGTCGCATGCTGCGTGCTGATCGTGTTGCAGCCTGGTGGCAGCTCTTAGCACGTTGCTTTTCAACAGCCGCACAACAGGATAGCCAGAGGCAGCCAACATCTCAAGCATGACCTTTTGCGCATAAGCACCTACATCCCATTCTTCTCTGCTCCATGCCTGCAGTGGACACGGCGTGGCGCAACGACAAGCCCTCACCAGCAGCGTCTGGCAGCACACCTGGTGGCGTCCTGCTCAGCGCTGGGACCTCTGCCAGCATGGCAGGGAGCAGCGGCCCTGTGCCCGAGCTGCCCTTTGCCTCTGCCCTGCTCTCCCCGTCCGACTACAGCATCGACACAGGTGGGGCCGCAAAGGAGGCGAGCTGGACAGCGTTGTGGATTGGCAGGGAGGCGAGCGGGCACCTCCTTCTGCTGACATGATGCTCTGCTGACACGTCCCCAATTGTGCTGCAGATCCCGCAACCGGCAAGCCCGCCATGCTGGGTAGCGGGCACTTTGCTGAAGTGAGCCTGCTGGAAGCGGCTTCGTGCTTTTCTCGCTTTGCACGGACTGTGGACACTCGCCCTGGCTGGCAACTCGGCATACTCCATTTGGTGCTCTGCCTACATCCCTTCACTCACCAATGCCGCACTCTGCCTCACCTTTCTTTTGAGCAGGTGTACCGTGGCAAATGTGGCATGGAGCCGGCTGCGATAAAGGCACGTAATGTGCCTTGCCCATGCTGTGCCATGCTGTGCTGCGCTGTGCCATGCCGTGCTGCGCTGTGCCATGCCATGCCATGCCGTGCTGTACTGTGATGTGCTGTGATGTGTCGTGCTGTGCTGTGCTGTGCTGTGCTGTGCCGCGCCGTGCCGTGCTGTGCTGTGCTGTGGTTTGAGTTGAGAGTACGATACGGCTACAGGGCGCTCACCCTGGGGCACTGATTTTGCTGTGCCAAGGTCATGTCATCAGTACTACAGGCAGCCAGCAAAGAAATCAATCATAGATCCCGTCAAGCCCCCTGCGTTCCTGCGCAGGTGATCAAGGAGCCTGGGGGCGAGATGGACCGGCAACAGCTGCTGCGGGAGGTGGCCATCCTCAAGTCGTGCAAGTGAGGCGGGCAGGGCGCCTTGGGAGTGGGCATGTGGGCGGGCTGCCCGGCAGGCAGGCAAGAGGCTGGCCATCAACCAATAGCTGGAACAGGGTCCAGCTGTCGGTCCCCAGACGTGCCCCGTTTAACAGCCGTGCATCTCCACTTCCTCGTGCTTACTTCCTCCCACAGGAGCCAGTTCTTGGTGTCCTTCCTGGGCGCCTGCATGAGCGAGCACGAGTTTGTGATCGTGACCGAGCTGCTGCCGGGGGGCACGCTCTTCAGGGCGCTCAAGGCTGGCAAGGTCACCTGGTACCGCAGGTTAGGCAGAGCTGCCTGGGGATGGCAGAGGGGTAGCTTAGATAGGGGGGACCCAAAGTGGGGCCCGGTCAGGACATGTGCTTAGTTGCTCGGATAAAAAGCTTGAAGCGCCGCCCGGTGGCGAGCTGCAGGGTGGCTGATGGAAGGCACCTGCTGCCTGCCTTCACGTGCAGGGGCCTGAGGATTGCTGTGGATGTGGCATGCGGGCTGGACTACCTGCACAGGTGCAAGCCGGGGGTAGGCACTTTGCAGTGCGTTGCCTGTCAGTGGCATGCTGGCCCATGCCATGCTACTGGCACATCACCCAGTGGGTGATGCTTTGGCCCAGTGTCACCTCTTTCACATCATTATCCCAACCTGCACCTCCCCCTGCAGGCACAACATCATCCACCTCGACTTGAAGAGCCCGGTAGGAGAATTACCTGACCGGTGGCAGCCCCCTCTATCACGCATTGCAGCCGTCCCATTGCGCGATGCGCATCTGACTCCACTACCCACGCACACAGCCTTGTGCCGCCCAACCTGCCTAATCTTGGGCCCCACTTTCCTTCAACGGCATTGTTACCCCGCAGAATGTGCTGCTGACGGAGCACGGGCGTGCCAAGGTGGCAGATGTGGGGCTAGCCCGCATGGTGCCCGCCACTCAGAGCTGCCTCACCAGCCACGGTGAGCGGGACGTGGGGAGGGAGACCAGGAGGCACTGTGACAACCCTGCTAATCTGGAGTGGGCCCCAATGCACCCTCCTCTATTCCGATGTGCATGTGCCTGATGTCGCCCCCATCCGCCCCGCAGTCGACATTGGCACCTTCCCCTGGGCGGCCCCGGAGCAGCTGATGGGGCAGCGCTGCTCGGTGAAGGCCGACATCTACGCCTACGGTGCGGCGGGGCAGAGCAGTGGGGAAGAGCTGCATATGCAGGAGGGCGGGGCGCACAACGCTGATTGATCTGCCACTGGATGGCGCTGAAGCAAACCTCGGGCACCCTCTTTTCATGCAGGTGTGCTGCTGTGGGAGATCTGCACCGGCCTGACGCCTGTGCGTGGGCATATGCGGGCGGTCAGGTGAGTGGGTCGGCCGGTGAAGGCTGGATTGGTGGGCGCGTGCTGCACATCCCTGCAAATGCCAGTCCATCCTTGGCAGGGAAGGCATCTGGCAGACGTCATCATTTTACCATGCACTCCGTACTGCCGGCCACGTGCCAATGCAGGGTGCCCGAGGAGTGCCCCCAGGCGGTGGCCGACCTCATTGCCGCCTGCATGTCCAGCCAGCCGGAGCAGCGGCCAAGCACCGAGCAGATCATCAACACCCTGGCACCCATGGGGTCCCCGGTCGTGCCGGCTCGAGCAAGGCCTCTTAAGTCGAAGGCAAGCGAGGAGGAGCGCAAGCAGGCATCAGGAGGCTCCAGCGGCAGCACACCTGGCAGGGTCGGCACGCCCAGCGTGGCTGACAGGGCACAGGCTCCGGCACCTACCTCGGGCTCAGCAGCACAGGCGCCTCCGGCGGCGCCCCGCGTCCCGTCCCTGCTGCCAAGCCCTTTCAGCTAGCATTTGATTCTATGCCTGGTCTGGCATTGTGAAGTTGAAGATGTATGCGGATGTTTGCATATCTGGAGCACGGACTGCACCACTTAATGTAACTAGGATGACAACGGCGCCCCCAGGCAGTGGTCCGTTGAAGCGTTGGCTTGCGAGGCACTTTGACATGTTTGCAGAACTCCTTCAAAAGTGCCTGGATGCGACTGTGCAGGGCCCGAGCTTCTTGCAAGCGAAATCTCACTTACAGAACGCCCGCCTGCGCTTCAAAGGCCGTCCGGAAAAATGAGGGGAAATATCTCAACGTTAGTGAGAAGTGCCCCATTCCTGACAGGTGACCAATGGTCTTCCGACGTTGGGTAGCCGTGTTGGCGGCAGCGGTGGGCAACGCCAGTGTTCAACCAATGCCCCCTCAACTTCTGTTGACTGTACGTGTGGGCACTGCCCTGCCTTAACATGCTGGTTCCTGACCATCCCCCCCAAGCACACAAAGACTCCTCCCCAGTACCTCTGTTTCCCTCCGCCAGCCCCGCGGGCCGCTACCGCTTGCCACTAGCAGACCAAGATGTCTTTGCCCACCACATTGCACAGCTGTGCACCTGGGGCCTGCACACCTTCCTGTAAGGTCAACCAACTGCAGACCCTGGCTTGCTGTGTACACCTTGCTGTATACATCTTGCTGTGGACACCAGCGCACCGGGTACACACGTGCGAAGTGGTGAAGTCAACTGCACACCTGTTGGTTGCGGAGCCGGGCAAACGGCAATTAGCCCGCGCCCCCGATGTGATCTTTTTCTCAACTGTGAAAGGTCGATCTAGGTCATCATAAACGGTCGGAGACGTGCCTGGATGGCTTGCATGCGAGCCTGTCAAGCGTGCTGTGCCCAGACCTGTTCAAACCTCCGCCTGCCTGATGCCTCCGCATTCCCACGCCGGCCGGCCCCGCTTAGATCGCCGTTGTGTGATCGAGATGAAATGCTTCTGCTTCCAGCGGCTTCTGAGCGGCTTTGCGAGGGCGACAGGTGGGCGCGGTTGTTGCGGAGTGTTCTTAGTTGCTGGGCCCTCCTCAAGTAGCATTACACTGCCTGAGACGTTCTGCAATAGGCAGCAGGTGCGCGCCAGGCGGTAGCCTTCCTAGCTCCGCCATGCCTGGGCGGCGGCGGCAGCGCACTGCGCGGCAGCAGCGGTAATGGGAAGAACAAATTGCCGCTCAGCCGGGTTTCAAAGGCCTCAGGCCAGGCCCCAGGGCGGCTTGCCACGCTGTGGCGCCTTCGGGCCGGGCGGCGGCTTGCCTCCACCCTGCCGCCATCTTGGGGCCCAGGCGGCGGCTTGCCTCCACCCTGCCGCCACCTTGGGGCCCAGGCGGCGGCTTGCCTTCACCCTGCCGCCGCCTTGGGGCCCAGGCGGCGGCTTGCCTTCACCACTGCCGCCACCTTGGGGCTCCGACGGTGGCTTGCCATGGCCACTGCCGCTGCCATCGGCCGCTCGGATGTGATTTGGGTGGCCAAGTGGGTCCTGTTGGCACCCAGGTGCCCTCTCCCCCCTGCGTGCCCGCCCCCTCCCCCTCTCCTCCCCTCCCTTTCCTGCCCCTCCCCCTCTCCTCCCCCTCCCAACCCTGCGGCGCAGTACACAACTGGTGATCAGACGGCTCTCCCTTGGATAGATCTGGCTGCCATTGGCGGGCAAACAAACAGTGCTCTTCAGCACTAGCACACTTGGAAACACACATCCCTGCTATGCCATGTGTACAGGCAAGGAACAGTTCTGAGGATGTGCATACGCCACGAGTGCTGCCTGTGCGTGCAAGCAGCGGGGGCGTTGGCCCGCTGGTGGGCCAGCAGGTGTATAATCAGCGGTGGCCAGCGGTGGTGTTGTTGAACATAGTTGGGTAGCGTTGGACGTTGGCTCAACACAACTTAACTCTAGGATATCGGTCCCCAGTTTTCCGGATGGCACAGGGTGGCACACCTAGCGGAGCACAGTTGGCACCGCAGCTGCCTGCAGCTTCGGCCCCGCCGCCAGTCCACGCACCCCTGTATGACATGCCAAAGCCATGAGACACCGAGCAAGTGTAAGTTTCGTCCTCTCAAGGAATGAGCTTTGTAAGCACAGACATATGTTTATCATCAAACCACAAGACGGGCCACGCTCGCTGAGCTAATGACTGGCCGGCGGGTGCCGCCGCTGGCGGCGCGCTGGGCTTGCTGCGCTTCTGCCCTCTCGCGCGTCGGCTTCTCTGCTGTTGCCAAGCGCTCAGGCAGTGACCACTTCCCACAATCGAAGCAACGTATCACTGGCGAAACTTGCCGCTCGGAACGTGCCTCCCCGGCTCCAACAACCCGCCCACGTCCGATGGCCCCTCTGGCCTTTGAGCGAGCCTCCTAGCCTCCTCCCAGGTCCCGTGCAGCATGGCCCGAGGGCCTGCGCGGCAGGCGCCGACGCTGCTGTGCTGCGCTCTTATTTTGGGCTCTTGGTTGGCGATCCAGGCGCAGCAAACGTCACGACCCGCCGAGGGCAGCGCCACAGAAACCCTTGGTCCGCTCCCTGAGGGGCCCGCCGGCGACGGCGGCCAGCTGGCGGCGGCGGCGGCGACAGCTGCGACGCCGGCCACGGAGCAGCAGCCCGCTGGCAGTTCCCTGCCGAACGGGACAGGTCAGGAGGGATGGGATTTCCATCCACTGCCTGCAGGCAGCGCTGTTCCCGCTTCTGATGCGGCAGCCGAGCCTCAAGCTTCTGCCGCCCAGGCTGGGGCCCAGTGGGCGTTCCAGGTGCTGCCCGCAAGTGGTGCTGAGGTGCCGGCAGCTGAACAGCCTGCGCTGGCAGCCGCAGCCGCACTAGCAGCAGGGCCCGCGCCGGCACCAGCAGCGGAACCTGCGGCAGCAGGAGCCGCAGCTCAGCTTATGTGCTGGGTCCAGAACAGCACAGACTTTTACGGTGCCGACCTGGAGGGGTGGGAGGGCCGTAACTCATGCTGCCAGCAGCCAGCCGACTGCTGCCAGGCCTGCTGGGACACGCCCGCCTGCGGCGCCTGGACGTTCCGCACCGGCGATGTGAGTGGGAGAGGCACCAGAGAGGGAGGCGAGCGGGCACGCCTGCGGCAGCGCTGCTTGCCTTGAGCACTTGGGCTGCCTACTAAGCAAGCGTGTGTGCTTATTCATCTGCGCTGCAGAGAGTGTGCTGGCTGAAGCAGCCCTCTGGCTGGCAGCCGCAGCCCGGGCTGCCGGGGTATGTATCCGGGCTGGTCACGGCACTCACCCTGCAGTCCTCCCGCCCGCCCGCCTTGCTGCCAGCGCCCCCAGCACCTTCAGATGACGGTTTTTTGTTAGACAGATCTCAGGCACCCCTGTTCGGAGGCGTCACAGCCTGGGGCCCTCCGCCCCCGGGGCGGGTTGAGGGGCGCTGCATGGTGCTGCCCAACAGCAACCCCAACGGCACGACTTTCCAAGAGCTGCAAAACGCGACGGCCGAGGTGTGCTGCGAAGCGTGCGCGCGCAAGCCGCAGTGCACGGTGTGGACCTTTTGTGGCGTGGCGGAAGGGTAAGCAGGGCTTGACTGGGGTGCATGCTGGGCGGCGTGCTGTGCCGTGGCTGCGCTTGCTGTGCTCTGCTGTGCATGCTGACGATGCCTTCAAGGCGACAGCCTCAACAGGCCCTACTGGCCTCTGCCCGTGCACCAAGCTTTGCCCACCAATCGGTGTGCCCTCCTCTCCCCTCACTGCAGCTGCAACAATGGTGAGCATCGAGGGGCAGGCAGGCCTGAGCATGGCAACGTTGACGCAGAGACGGCAGAGCTGGCTGCCCAGCCGCAAGCAACAGCGCATCACATCGCCCATCCTTGCTTCTCCCTGCCTGCCTGCCTCCTCACCAATTCTGCACCCAGGTGCACACATTTCCTTCCTTAGCGCATCTGCAGGCTTGCTCTGCGGCCAGCTGACACCCCGCCCTCTCCCAAACTTCCCACCATCGTGGCTGCAGGCTACGGGAACGTGTACCCCGCCTACCTCTGCAGCCTGCGCCACCAACCAAGATCTGCCTACAACCTCACAGGTTGGGGGGTGGTGCTGGTCAGTGCATGCGCGTGGTGCATGGGTACCCGTTCGCCTTCCCTCCTGTCAGCTGTGCACCTGATGCTCAACTACCTGTAACACGGATTGAAATGGCCTTTTGGAGTCTAGCACTCCGAGGGTCCTGTGCCGCATGCCGCTCTCCCGCACAGTGCCTGCCCACCTGCCCGACAGGCTGCCTCTCACATCCCTGCCTACAGCCTTGCTTAGCCACTTTCCGTCACCACCTACTGCTACCTGTCTCGTTGCTCGTTCCTCGCCCTGCAGAGAGCGAGCTTGACTTTTTGGACCGGGGGCACGCCAATGTGTCAGACTACCCGCCTGGTTACACCGTGCCACACACAGCTGGTTACGTGCAGCGCCCGGGTGAGGTGTATTGGCCGGCAGCAGTTGGTATGAAGGCAGCCCACCACACTGCGTGCCGGCAATGCTGTAGCAGTTAGCCTGGTGACCGCCCTTCTCCCACCTGCGTCCCGCCGTTCGCCTCCCCCCGGCCTGCAGAGCCGCCCTGCCGCCCAGACCTGCCCTGCACGCACATCGTGCGGCCGGGGGAGTTTCTGTGGAACGTAAGTACATGCATTGGGAGCTGTACTCCACTTGCCAACCCGCTCACTGTAGACGACTCGCCCTTAACCGTCCCTATCTCTCCTGGTGTAAGTGCACGCAGTCAGCAGTGCCCGACATTCTCCGTTGGCCCGCTCCCACCACCAGCCTGCATCACACCGCCTCACCTGCCTTCGCCAGCCCCTCTGCTCTGTGCCCGCAGGTCTCCCAGCTGTACGGCCTGGACCTGGCTACCGTGGTACTGCTCAACTGGCAGTTCACCGACCCGAACTACATCAAGCCCAACGATACCGTCAACCTGCCTTGCTGCACTCAACCACCCCAACCTGAGGCAGCCGGTGATGGCACTGGCACTGGCACTGGCACCGGCACGGGCACGGGCGCTGGCACGGGCACCGTCACGGGCACTGGCGATGGAGGAGGGAGCGGCAGCGGCGGCGGAGGAGGCGGAGGCGCCGGCGCAGTGGCTGGCATCGCGGTGGGAGCTGCGGCGGCAGTGGCGCTGGTGCTGGCAGGTGCCTAGCGATGAGACCACCCTGTCATCTGCGTGCTGCTGTTTGCTGCTGTCTGCGTGCTGTGTGCGCCTGCCTTTGGAATGCACGCTCTTCCTAGTGTCAGCCACGAGCTGAGGGGTTGCCGGCAGCTTCCAATGAGGCATGGGCGCCATGCGCTGCCTGCACTGTTGCGCCATGCGCTGCCTGCACTGTTGCTCTGCCTCTGCAGGCTTCCTGGTGAGGAGGCGCCGACGGCGGCGCCAGCCAGAGCAGCAGGACGACCCGGAGCGCTTTGGCCAGAAGCTCACCTCAACAATGGACGAGTGTGAGTGACGGACAGGGCTGCCCAATGCTGCTTGGTTGCACATGAAGGCTGAAAGGGGCACCTGGGTAGCTGCACTTGCCCAGCTATGCACACTCGCCAGGCAGTGCCCGCACCGACCCCTGACCGCATGCACTGCTGCAGTGGATGCGGCGTGGCGCAATGGAGCTGCCCCCGGAAAGCCCTCCCCCACAGCGTCCGGCAGCATGCATGTGGGTTCTGCGCAGCTTGACCCCTCCCTCAGCCTGTCAGCAGTGGAGACGCCACGTAGCACCACGCTGCCAGAGCTTCCCTTTGCAGCCACCCTCCTCTCGCCCTCAGACTACACCATCGACAAAGGCGAGCCTCAGTGGTGGTTCGTTGCGCGCTCGGGCATGCCGCCAAGCCTCATGCTTGCCGCTGCGCCCCAGGCATGCCTCATGCCCACCAGGAAGAGCTGCATGTGCTAGAGGCTTAGCAAAGCACTTCTTTCTTCCCCATTCTGCCTGCAGATCCCGTCATCGGAGATCCCGTGCTGCTGGGGAATGGTCACTTTGGCAACGTCAGTTGAACAGCGCGCTGAAGCATGCTGGGGGCCTGCCTCTGCTGCCCGCCTCCTCTGTGCATGCTAGGGGCCTCTGTGCATGCTAGGGGACTGCCTCTGCTCCCCGCCGCTGTGCCCAGTCCCAAGTGCTGCCAAGCTGAGTTGCATCTGACCGTGCATTCGTGGCTTGGCTCGCCCTCTACCCAAGCAGGTGTACCGAGGCAGATGCGGCATGGAGCCTGCTGCTGTAAAGGCAAGATGCACCATATGGGGTGGGGCTGGCCGGAATGGATCCTCTGTGTTGCTCATTTCATGAAACCGATGGATGGGCCGAGCTAAAGCATGCATGCACGCTGGCAGCCCCACTCTTTTCCTGGCAGACAAGCGGCATGCGCATCAGGGAGCCTCACCACGTGCTGCATCGTGGCATGCCTGCTGCCCCCTGCAGGTGATCAAGGAACCCGGCGGCGAGCTGGACCGGCAGCAGCTGCTGCGAGAGGTGGCCATCCTCAAGTCGTGCAGGTGGGGATGCCTCTGTGTGGAGGTGACTTTGTGAGGGGATGTCAGGTTGTAGTGAGGCCGGGCTCACGGATGGCACATACCGTGCATCAGCTCTGGTTGGCTGGTGGAGCCGGCCAAGCGAGCATGACCAGTCTGCCATCCAGCTGCAATTGCACTCACCCGCTGCCACTGTGCCTCCTCATCTCCCTGCATCCACCCGCATCCTCTTACTGCCCACTCCACACCTCAGGAGCCAGCATCTGGTGTCCTTCCTGGGCGCCTGCATCAGCGAGCACGAGTTTGTGATTGTGACGGAGCTGCTGCAAGGGGGGACGCTGTACAGAGCGCTGAGGGGCGGCAGGGTCACTTGGTACCGCAGGTGAGGGTGCGCCTGGGGCACTGCCTGAAGAGAAGCATGCAGGGCTGGCTGGCATGACTTGTGTGCTGCGCTCTGGGGTCACTGCAGGGCTCTCTTGGATATGCCAAGCGTAGTCGTGTTCGTTCGGGATGTCTGCAACCAGGAGTGGGAGTACCATCGGTCTGACCGTCCGGCGTAAGGTGCCTGCTCACCGCGTCCTGGTCCTGCGCAGGGGACTGAGGATTGCGATTGACGTGGCACGCGGGCTGGACTACCTGCACAGGTGCACTACTCCTCGCTCCCTCCTCACTGGGTGTCAGATCAGTGGCCGCACTTGGGAGGGCGGGTGCCACAGCGTTCCCAGCAGCAGCAGGGGCGGGCAGCGAGAGCCCACACTCCAGCTTTCCGTGGTGGGACACATGCACGCAGGCGGGCAGCAGCTGCTGCCAACACACTGTGATCTCGAGAAACACCGCGCCTCCCCTGGGCTCCCACCTTCTGTTGCACCCCTGGCCCCCCTCCCGTTGCAGGCGCGGCATCATCCACCTTGACCTGAAAAGCCCGGTGAGCTGGCGGCACAATTTTGGGTTCCTTTCATCCCCTGCTAATGCCGCGCGCTCCAGCTGGTGAAGAGCTTCAGTGATGCACATCTAAGGACATGGCAGATGCTGTCAGCACATGCACGTCATAACTTAACGGTCTTGTTATGCCTGGCCTGCTGCGTGCCCTGGCCGCTCCCCTCCGCTGCAGAACGTGCTGCTGACGGAGCACGGGCGTGCCAAGGTGGCAGATGTGGGGCTGGCCCGCATGGTGCCCGCCACGCAGAGCTGCCTCGCTAGCAACGGTGAGCAGGGGTGGGGAGGGAGACCAAGAGGCACTGTGCGCGCCCCAAAAGTCAGGCATTGATGCAAGTCACGTGCAAGTGCTTGCCGCCTACGACACACTGCCCGCTCTTCCAGAGTCAACGTCTTGCGCTTCCCGTGTGTCTTGCTGTCTGCTGGGCCCATGCTGCCGTCCCATCCGGCAAGCTCCCCCCGCTGCACGCTGCTCGCGTGAGCTCTGCCTGCAGTCGACATCGGCACCTTCCCCTGGGCGGCACCTGAGCAGCTGCTGGGCAAGCGCTGCTCCATCAAAGCCGACATCTACGCCTACGGTGCGCCTATGCGGTTGCTGTGTGGTGGAAGACGAGGGGCGGGAGGCAGCTTTGCTTGCATTGGCAGGGACCAGGTGGCAGCTTTCCTCCTGGCAATCCCGCCTGCGGCCCTCTTCCCCTGCTGCAGGGGTGCTGCTGTGGGAGATCTGCACCGGCCAGACGCCTGTGCGGGGGCACATGAGGGATGCCAGGTGAGCCAGCAGGGCATCTTCTAGCACCAAGGCATTGTGCAGTGTGATGGCACAGATCGGCCAGCTGTGCGAGCAGGTCGGGGCAGAGGCACTTGCCCTTGTTAGGCAGCATGCCACAGTCTCAGCTTGAACAAGTGCAGACCCACCCTTTCCCATCCCTCCCTTGTTTAAATGCAGGGTGCCCGAGGAGTGCCCACAAGAAGTGGCAGACCTCATTGAAGCCTGCGTGTCAAGTGAGCCCCAGCAACGCCCCACAGCAGAGCAAATCATCAACACCCTGGCACCCCTGCTGTCCCCTGCAAGCCCCAAAAAGGCGCCGCAGAGCAGCAAAAGTGGCAGCAGCAACGGGTCGCGGCGGCAGCAGCCGCCAGCCCCGCCACTGCAGCAGCCGCAGCAGCAGCAGCAGCAGCCGCTCAGCTCTGGTGCGCATGTTGCTGGCGAGCAGCAGCAGCAGCAGCAGCAGCCACACAGCTCTGGTGCGCATGCTGTTGGCGAGCAGCAGCAGCAGCAGCAGCCGCTGCTGCAACTTAAGCCCGAGCCCAGCAGCAGTGGAGGCAGCACTGGTGGCGTGGCAGGCAAAGTGGGCACGCCTGAAGCTCCCGACCAGCGCGCTCCTCGCTCAGGCCCGAGAGTGACAGTCGAGGTGCTGCTGCGTCAGTCGGGCTCTGGCACCCGACCGAAGTTCTGAGTGCACTGCACCGGCTTTCTGTTCCCCAGCACTTGCCTTCTGTATACTGGTGCATTGATTCATGTGTGCACGTGTGGCCAAACCAGGCGCGTACAACGGCATCCATGCTGTTGAAAGGGTATAGGCAAGGAGGCCGAGCAGGAGGCAGCAGCTGCACAAGGTGCAATTGGTTTCTACGCGCCAGCCACAGCCGCCAGCCAGCAGCGGGCAGGCTGTGCATTGCATGCTCCAGGCCTGCAGTGCGTCAGGCTGATGCTACATGGTTCTCACTGCGGCTTCTTCCGCAGCAGCACAACTGTGTCAAGATGGACGCGTGGTTACGATATTTACATAGGAGTCAACACGCTGTGCAGGAACGGGGCACAGCAGGCACTTGGGAGATCAACGTGAGTAATACGCTGAGCCAATCAATGGCGGGTGCTAGCAGGCACGCAGAGTGCGCTCAGGTCCAGGGTTCAGGCAGCCCGGTTGTTGAGCAGCCAAGTGTGGGGCAGGCACGCTGGTGCATAGCCTGCTCACTGCTGCCGGACCCAAGCAGCAGCTGCTCACTGCTGCTTGGCCTGCAGGCCGCGCCCCTCCTCCTTCATCGTCTGGCTGCCCACCTTCTCACCCGCCGCCTCCACCTGGCGCCCGGCGGCGGCGCCGGCACGGCTGGCGGCGTCGCCCACGTTCTGTGCGTTGCTGCAGGCAGGGGCGGGAGCGCAGGCAAACGGTGGTTACAAAAGCGCCAGGCGGTGCCAAGGGTTTGGTGGTAGGAAGGGAGGGGAGCGGACCCAGACGCGGGTGCCTTGGACAGTCGGCCAGTGGCGTGGTCGAACCCTGCAGAGCCCCGCTGGCACCCCACGCAATTGTTCCTTGCCCACCACCTGCCTGCGAGAGTAAAAGTAGTACCCAAGGCCAAGAACCGCGGCCCCAGCCGCGAGCTTCTGGTTCTGCGTCAGGCCGCCTCCAGCCGTGCTCTGCATTGTGGTGAAGAGCGTTTGTAGCGTGATGTGGTACAGTGAGAGTGGGGCATGTGGAGCTCGCCCTCCAACCCAAGGTAACTGCACCGCGGTGCTGACTCAGCAGCTTCCCCTAGAGTGGTGTCGTGCCACAGCGACACAGCTATACCTAGCTGCGCCTCTTACATGTTTAATTTCCACAATTGATACAGACGTTGCAAGGTGGTCACCACAATCAGTGTAGAGGCCACGCGGTGGCATGGCGTTCACCCGCCGGCCAGCTCAGGCAGGGTAGGCGCCAGCCAGCGCAGCCAGCAGGGGTTGCAATGCTCAATTCAATCAATCCATCTCAAAGCAACATAGCAATAGTCAGCATTCTCATGCAGCATGCAAGGTAGAGGGTGCCGCAATAAGCACGCGAAGTCACACCTCCCGACGCCTCAGTTGGAGGCGCCGTCCCGCCCACCCCCTGGGCGCGCCATTGAGAAGGGCACCGCAGCCCCAAACGCCCTCGAATCCACGCCGCTCTGCTGTGGCGGCTGCAGCGCGCCAGCACCCGCCCCTGCCGGTTCCACAGACAGAGTGGCCATTGCCTGCACTGTCTCATCTAGCAGTTTCCTGCGGCAGCGGCCGTGTGCAGGGAGTGATGCGGGGAGTGATATGAGTGGCTAAAGGGCTGCGGAGCAGTGTGCACGTGGCAGAGGCGTGCAGAGCAGGGGCAGGCAATGCCGGGGTGGCCGCTGCTGCGCATGAAACCCTGACTCACGAGGCAAAGCTCATCCAACGGCCAACCGTTCCCGCAGCGCAGCAATCAAATCACCTCGGCTCCGCCGTGCGCAGCAGCTGCCACCACAGCACGCACAAAGGGCAGGCAGCCGCCAGGTCAGCTGAACGACCCTCCCGCTTCTCCTCTCTGCCCGACACCCTACTCGGCCTTTGCCCGTGTGGCCAGCACACCTCAGCTCTGCGGCGATCTGGTCGAAGCTGGGGCGGTCGTGCACGCTCTGCGCCCAGCAGCGCCTGATGAGCGACACATAGGCGTCCAGCCCGCCAAAGTACGGGGTGTCGGCGCCGGGCAGGCGCTCGCGTGGCGGGATCTCCAGCCTGCCCCCGCCAAGCACCAGCCCCACCAGCTGCAGGCAGGGGGCAGCGGGCGAGGTGGTAGGCTGCCATATATAATGCGGCAAGGGCAGTGGGGCATGCAGCAGGCATGTGCAGGCCGGGGCCATTCCTGCCTGTGCGCAGGGGAGACGAGCAGGCACCCCCCTCGCCCCACCGCCACTTGCCTGCCAGGGGTTGTTTGAGCTGGCGCTGCCGCCGTCCCAGGGGAAGTCAAACGTCAGGATCTGCGGCAGAGGGGGTGAGCAGCGCAGGCAGGTGGCAGGCTGAGCGCTATCAGAGGGCGGCCCCCAGACCAGAGGAGCAGCTCCCTATGCAATTCTTGCCCCTCTGCAAGATATGGGTAAGAAGGGTGCTTCACGGCTTGCACCAAAGACACAGCCGGGGCGCACTCCACAGCCTGAACCAGATCCCCAAGCCCCCCTGCTTGCCTCCCAGAGAACAACTGCGAAGGCAAAGACGTCTGCGGCCTGCGCGGGGCGCTCGCCGTTCATCACTTCAGGCGCCAGCCAGCGCTGCAGGCGCCGGGGCAAGCGGCGAGAGGGGGTGGTCACAATGCAGGGGAGCTGCAGCCGGGCGGCATGCTGGCAGGTAGCTGTCGGCACCAGCAGAGCACTCTGCCTCGACTGCGCCACCCGCGCAGAGCGTACTTTGCCGGGAGCAGCACATGGAATGCCAGCGGGCACCCCCAGCGGGCTTAGCAGGCTCACCGGGTTCATCACTGCCAGGCTGGCAGACCCCCCCGACCCGACATTGGTCGACTCCAGCAGGCGGCTGAGGTTGAGGTCGGTCACCTGCAGGAGCGTACGAGTGGGCAGCTAGCATTCGTAACAGAAGCTTGCATGGCTGGGTCGGTGGAAACTGGGTACTTTGCTGGCCGTCTGCCTGCCCGCCCGGCAGCTGAGAGTACCCACTTCAGTGCCACCCACTTCCGCCACCCTTGATGTTCCGCCAGCGCTCCAGAGGGGCCGTGGACGCCAGAGATCCCACGCGATGCAACAGCAACAGGCACACCCACCTTGACCCGCCAGCTCTCCTCCACCAGAAGATTAGGACTTTTCAGATCGCGGTGGATGATGGGGTGGGGGCGTGTGTGCAGGTACAGGACGCCGCAGGCGGCATCCAGAGCCATGGCCAGCCGGCGGGGCCACGACAGCTGGCGCGCCGCCTCTGGCGAGGTGCGTGCCGCCTTGAGCACGTCGGCGAGCGAGCCACGGGAGCAGTACTCGCAGACAATGGCGGGGGGGAAGGTTGAGACGCCGATGAACTGCACCACGTTGGGGTGCCTGCAGGCACGGAGGGAGGGCGAGGTGGTGCGGCGGTGTGAAGAAGGATGGACAAGGAATGTTGCAGCCCGAGGGTGGCCAGCAAGGGAATCTGCATGCGCCCTTGCCGCATGCGCCCTCGGTGTCGCCGCCACTTGCGAGGCAGCGGGCGACACTGTGTGTGGAAGCGGTGGGCTTGGCACTCTCGACGGTGTGCTGCCAGAGAGGAGCCGGATCTCTATGCTGCCCTTTGGCCCACAAGGCACCCCAATCCAAGGCCCTCTCCTTCCCCCCAGGGGAGACTCCACTCGAGGCGGGGGCTGGCACGCTGAACAATGCCAGCATTTATCAAAGGGCAGGCAGCGCAGGGGCAGGCAGCCCCCACACCGCTTGCCCGGGGCTCACCGCAGGCTGGCCAGCAGTCCGGCCTCCTTCTTGAGGGCACCCAGGATGGGGGAGGAGAGGGACAGCAGGTTGGCGGCAACCTGCTGCTCCATCTCCTTCTCGTCAAACGACAGGAGCACCTTCACGGCCACCGCCGTTTCTTGCCACATGGCGGCATACACCTGGAGGGGGCAGGGAGGGAGGTGCCGGGAAGGTGCCGGGGGGGTCGGGAATGCTGTGGGCACGGTTGGCTACCCTTGGCCGTGGAAGCACGTCACAGCGGGTGCCAGTGCTGCCTGCCCTGCCAGCCAGCAAGCAGTGTTTGGTGTCATGTAGTGGAGGGGGCCAATGAAGTTTGCAGCCCCACGTGCTCTGCGCTGCACTGCCCACCCCGCCACCCAGCCAGCTCACCCGCCCAAAGGACCCCTCGCCCAGTGGGTGCGAGATGACCAGGTCGAAAAAGTTGAGGCGCCAGGGCGACACATCAGGCAGCTCCTGCTCCCAAGAAGAGTGCGCCCCCTCCGTGGTGCCGACGCTCCCACCGCTGCCCGTAGCAGCAGCAGGAGGGAAGGAGCCAGCCTCAGCCGCAGCTGCTGCAGCCACGGCAGGCGCCTGGCGATGCACCCAGGACAGCAGGGCGTCGTTGCGCGGGTCGTAGCTGCAGGGGCAGGCAGGTGGGGAGACCTGAGGTTGAGGGCCTGAGCTTGGGGCAGCAGCCAGGATGGGGCCGCCAGGCATGCAGGGCCGTGCCGCCTGCCATGACCACTTCAACAGCGAAACCGGCACGCACCCAACCAGCACAACTACTCCCAGCGGCTCCTTTCTTAGCTTTGACCCTGGCCCGCACCCCAGGCCCACCTCTTGAGCGTGACGAAAGAGGCACCAGGCAGGCTCTGGGAGGCCAAGCTGCTGCCAGCTGCGGCGCCGGCAGAAGTGCCAGGGCTGACGGCCCAGGCGGCGGTCGAGGGCACAGAGGCAGCGGGAGACGTGCTGCTGTGGCTGCCAGCAGGGATTGCCGCTTGACCAGCCGGCTGGGGAGCGGCATGGTTGGGAGGGCTGGGGGGCTGTGCCACCCACAGTGCTGCTTGTGCAGGCGGTGGCGGCTGTGGGGCGTGAGGCTGCGGGGCGAGAGAGTCGAGCGCATGCAGTGACCCAGGGCCGGCGCCTGCCTCTGCCGCCTTGCTTGCTAGTGCGCGGTCGGAGGACTCTCGGGTGCGGCGCCGCCGCTTGCGCCGCATCACGAAAACGGCGCCGACGATGGCCAGCACCACGGCAGCTGCAAGCGAGGGTTGAAAGGGTGAGGTGGGGCAGGGCAGGGGGGTGGCTTTGCTGACGGGGCGTGCCGTCCTTCCTGCTGTCCCCTGCCGTGCCACAGCGGCATTATAAGGGAAGCAGGGATGCCGGGAGTAGCCCGATGCACACCCCGCCCAGCAACGCACCAATGCCTGCAACGACGGCACCAACAATGACGCCGATGTTGCTGCTGCTGCCGCCACCGCTGCCGCTGGTCGTGGTGGGGGTGCACTGCGCCACCGTAATGTTGTCTGGCGGCGCCGTTTCGGTGCACAGCTTTGCATTCTCGGAAAGGTCGCTGCATCCACGGGTGTGGGAGGAAGTGCGACCTTGGGAAGAGGCTGGGTGGGGCAGCGCGGCGCCGACGATGTGTGCCAGTGCCGAGAGCGCCCGGGGGGAGGTACAGGCAGGAGCAGCAGCAAGGGCAGGGCCAGGGCCTGAGCTGAGTGGCAGTCCCACCGTCTGCCTGGCACTACGCCAGCACAATAGTGCTTACAGACTCACATTGAGTACGCTTTGGCGGCTGCCCAGGAAGGCGTCAGCGTGCCGGCCAGCTGGTTGTGCTTCAGGCTGAGCTCTTGCAGGCTGGGGAAGGAGCCATGCTCCGCCCAGGCTGAGGGCAGAGAACCTGGGGCATGCAGGGGGAGGGGAGGAGGCACTGGGGCGGGGCGTCGCTGAGCTGGCACGGGGCTGTGCTGTCCTTCAACCCATGAGGAGGCACAGATCACTGCCAGACAGGGCACCACCAACAACAGTTCAGTGAGACCCAGACCCTGAGCTGGTGCTGATTCGCTTAGACAAAGAGCTTGGGAGGCCACCTGTCAGGGAGTTGTGATCGAGGAGGAGCTGCTTCAGCGCTGGGAAGGAGGCGTTGGCAGGCGCCGAGGCCGCCTCGTGGAGCGAGCGCCTGCGTGCCGCTGCCGCCGCCTGGCCCCAGCTGGGAGGCAGCGTTCCAAACAGGGCCTGGCTGCTGATGGCCAGCGTCTGGAGGGTCCTGCAGTCGCATGAGAGTGCGGATACACACTCAAAAAGGAACCCAGGCGCATGCGAGTGAGAAACTTGTTGCGCCAGCCACGCAGCGCCATGCTGGCACCTGCTGTGCTATGCTGGTGCGGCCTGCCCTGCCACCTCAGCAAGCCCCCCACCTGATGCCCGCCAGCTCAGGCGCCAGCGTGCCGGCAGCCCGGGTGCCGCAGAAGGAGTTGCCGCTGCCGCCCTTGTCGGCGCAGCTCAGTTCGCTGCAGGGCAGAGGGAGAAAGGCCAGTGAGGTGTTGCTGGAGAGGTAGGCATGCTGTTTCATGCTGTGCCATGTCATGCTGTGTGCCATGCTGTGCAGCAGGGCCACGCACTAAGGTGCGACCCTGCTGCAGTACTGTGGCCGTACTGTGGCAGTACTGTGGCAGCATTGTGGTAGTACTGCATCCTCCCAGGCGCTCACAGCTTGACGATTTGGCCTCCATCGCAGCCCACGCCCCCCCACAGGCAGGCGTCCGAGTCGGCGCCCCAGCCAGCGATGCCGTTGTCCCGTGCAAACGCGCCCCAGTTGGTGATGGCATCCCGCTGCCGCAGCAGCCGCTCCTCTGCAAGGAGGGTGGGTGACATGGGGGTGGGTAGAGGCAGGGTGGGGCAAGTGGATCAGGCATCTTTGCAAGGCGGTGGTGTTAGGAGAGGTGCTGCCCAGCCAGTGAAGCGGTTGGGTTGGTCGGGGGGGGCCGAGAGGGGCTGCGAGGCAAACGGTGCTTCTGTACGGTTGCAGCCAAGTGCCCCCCCCATCGCCCACTCACGGTCGGCTTGCTTGGCTTGGTCAGCGGGGGAGGGTGGCGGGCTCGCAGGCAGGGGGCTGGGGGACGGGGGTGGGGAGCCCGGGCTTTCGGGCGGGGGAGATGCCTCCATGGCAGGTGGGGGGCTCTCAAGCGGAGGGGACACCGGTGGGGGGCTGTCAGGAGGAGGAGACACCTCCGGCACAGGCGGCGGGCTCTCGGGCGGCGGGCTGGCCATGGGCGGCGGTGTGGATGGCGGAGGGTTGGCGGGCGACAGCTGGGGGCTGGGCGAGGGCTGTGCAGGGGATGGCAGAGGGCTGGGGGCGGGCGAGGGCTGCGCCACCGCTGGCGGGGGAGAGGGAGACGCAATGGGGACAGCTGCTGGTGGGGGTGAGGGGGCGGGATACTGGGGATCCAGGTCCCAGCCTGGCTCCGAGACTGAGCCGTTGCCGCAAGGTACGGGGCTGCTGCACAGCTGCTTCTCTCCTTCACAGAACTGCAGGGGTGGGCGGGGCAGGGGCAGGGATGAGGTGGGAGGGCGGCAGTGCTCAAGCCCACTGGCAGGGGCCGCCCCCGCTGTGCACGCTGGGGTCTGGGGTGGGCAGTGCCGCAGGCGGCCCTCCTGCAGGCAGGCTTCGCCACCTCCAATCCACGCAATAGGGCCGTCACATTTCGCTCTCATCTTCTTCTCTTGTTCTTTCCTACTTGGACTCCCAAACCGGCTCCCCCCCAGCTCCTCTCACCGTCAAGTTCTGCAGCTTGCCAGGGATGGGCCCACAGAGGTCTGGGTTGCCGGTCACGTTGAGCAGCTTCAGGCTGGGGAGGGCGCCGTAGGGGCTGCCCCACTCCACAGGGATCGTGCCCTCAAACTTGTTGGTCTCAAAGTGCCTGCGCCAGAGGGAGGGGTGCCGTGGACCTCAGGCGGGTGCAGAGAAGTCAGTCCCCAGGCATACTGAGCTTGGATCTCAGCGCAGCCTGCCCCCCTGTGCTGCCACCCTCTGCGCAGTGCTCTGCAGGGCGGCAGCGAAATGAAGGATGAACTGTGCGGAAAGGCGAGGGGCTTTGACGCTTCTGCACCTCGCTCAAGCAGCACCACCCGTGCGCTCTGCTCGGCTGGGGAGTGGAGTGCCAGGTGCATGGACCGACAGCCCTTCCACTGCCCCCTCCCCCAAGGGGAACCCACATCTCTGCCAGCATGGGGAACGTGGCCCAGGCAGCCGGGAGCATCCCTGCAGAGGGCAGGGCAGCGCACTTCAGGGAGAAAGGGTGCAGCGGCCAGAGCTGGAAGGCTGGCGGCCAGCTCGGCGCAGCACAGCGTGGAGTGCGGGGGCGCGCTGCAAGCAGGCCCAGCAGGGGGCGAGATTCGCACCTGACAGCTCGTTGATGTTCAGAAACCTGCAGGTGGGGATGCGGGCAGCGCAGGCAGCGTGATGTCAGGCTGCCAGCTGTTCTTGCCAGCTATCAAAAATCTTTTCATTTAGGCGCAAGATGCATACAGCTGCAGGCCACCTCCAGCGGCTGATGCTACTGTACTCTGCTGCTCCCCATCTCCTATCCGCAATGCTCCCCAACTCTTCCCTCGCTGCGCATGCTAAGTAGAGTCCACTCACAGGCGCCGCAGATTGGGGAAGGCCCCGGGGCTGCTCCAGCTCTGAGGAATGGTCCCTGTCAGCTTCAGCCACGCCACGTCACTGCAGCAGGCGGGGCATGGTGACAGCTGAGCTCAGACAGGCCACGGCGCTAGCCCTGCGTGCCTGGCCTCCCACCATGCGCCGCACCTCTAGCGCTATCCCAACGAAAGTCTTAGCACCAGAAGAAGGCCGAGAGGGATACACCCTTGGGCATGGGTTGGGGAGACAGGCAGACCGCGCGGAGCCACAATGAAGGGGACCGCCTCCACTGCCCGCAGGAGCGCTCCCGCCGGCCCTGCCGGCAGGCGATGCAGCACTCACAGATAGACGAGGGAGGGAAATGCGGTCGTGGCGGCCCATTCAGGCGGGAGCGAGCCTGCAAAGAGAGGCAGGCCGGGGCTCACGGAGCTCTCTCCCAAGTGCCTGCCCAGGGGGCTTGGCAGCAGGCCTGTCGGTCCACCCCGTGCTGGCCTGGGGCCCTGCCCGGCAGGCTGCCCTGCCACACCTCCAATAATGCCTGGGGCCCTGCCCTCCAGGCTGCCCTGCCACACCTCCTCCAATGCCTGGGGCCCTGCCCGCCAGGCTGCCCTGCCACACCTCCTCCAACGCTGCAAACCTCACTGTACACTCGCTCTCTACCCACCGCCCCACCCACCCAATCCCACGAGACCCCTGCTGGCTCACTGATCTAGCACTGAGCTATCATTGCTATTTCAGTGCCATGTCAGCGGGCGTGGCTTTGGTAGTGCCCCGAGGATTTGCCATGTCAGTTGATGGTTGCCGCGCGGCAGGTAAGGGGGCGCCAACCCTCACCTGTGATGCCCTCGTTTGTGTGCATCCGAAAGTCCTGCAGCTTTGGCCAGGCCCCCACGTTGCCCCAGCTGCCTGGCAGCGTCCCTGCACCCAGCGGGCGGGAGGGCGGCCAGCCGCTGCTGGGATGGCGGCTGCGGCGTGCAGCACTGCACACTAGTGCAACGGCCCCTGAACGCAGCGTGTATGTGGGGAAGGGCTCGCCCGGGCGGTGCAGTGCGGCTGACGTGCGGCACAACACGCGAGAGTGATTGCGATGTGAGGGCCAAAGAACGCACGCCGTGCCAGTGGCAGCTGAGCGGCACGCACTGCAAGGTCATGTACGGGCGCTCCAGGGGTTGGGGCACAACAAGCAAGTGAGACCGAAACATGTGGGCCACTGCAGGCACGCTGGCAGCAGCTGAGCGGCAGCACGCACCTGTGAACTGCTGCACGTTCATGTAGAGGCGCTCCAGGGCGGGGAAGGCTCCTGCCTGGGCCCACTCGTCAGGCAGAGGGCCCATCAGTTCCAGGTTGACCAGGCTCCTGCATCCAGGTGGCACAGCGTGGGGCAGGCGGTGCAGCAAAAGGCGGGCGGCACAGTGTGAGGTGGGCATGGGAGCAAGAGGCGGGCATACATTGTACATGGGACGCCTGCATGGGAACGGACAACTGTGCAGCGCCCGGGATGAGTGGAGCCTGCCACTCAGGTGAAAGAAGCTGCCTCCTGCCTCTGCCTCAGATCATGCGCTCAGCCAGCAGTGGCTCTCACTGTTTCGGCCCCTCCGGACCCCTCCAGAATTCTTCCGTTCGAAGGCAGGCACACTGGCAAGGCCTTATGCAGTCCCCCCTGCCTGCAAGAGACCGATTGTTCAAGGCAGGAGCCGGGCGGGGCTCCGTTGTGCTCACATATTTTTGAGGGCAGGGAAGCCGCTGGCCCAGGCGGTGGGCAGGGTGCCTGAGATCTTCTGCCGGTTGATGTTCAGGGTCTCCAGGGAGCTGCAGTTCAATAACAGAAGGGGACACGAAACTTTGCTGCTGCCAAGTTGCGAGCAACGCAGGAGCTGACCTCTCGAGTGTGTACCCCAGTAATGTAGACACGCAGCAGCTGGTTAGTCGAAAATTGAAGCCAATACCAGCTCAACCGTGCGTGAGCAGCGGCAGTGCGGGGGTAGACGGCAAGAGTTCATGAGTGGGGACCCAGTGGACACATGAAAAGAGGCTGGGGGCGGGGGCAGGGAGAGGAGCGGGCGCAGCGCAGCCGGGGGAGCAAGGCTCGCCGCACAAGCGGGCACACTCCTGAGCGGTCGCTCAAGCATAGCGCCAGCCTGCGCTGCACTGTAAGGTGTTGCCGGCCTGTTGAACCACCGTGACAAACCCCCAATTGGGCCGGTTGGGAGGGCCTGCATCCTCTCGTGTAGGAGGCTCCTGGAGAGAGGGGGGACCAGCGGCACCCCACAGTGTCCCCACTCACCTCAAGCCTGCCAGCTCATCCGCCAGCCTGCCCTGCGCCGCGTTCTTTGCGTCGCACTGCCCCTGGCCTCCCTGGCAGCCCAGCACGCTGCACGCAGCAGACGGATGGGTGCCGGATGCGGGGAAGGCAGGAGGGAGACACATTCGATGACACAGCAGCATTGGGCGTTGAGGTGTGCAGGCAGCAGCGCACTGGCTGCATGGGACCCGATGATCAGCAACAGCAGAGGGCGATGCGGCTTACAGCTGTGTGACATCGCCGGATGCGCCGCAGGTGACGCCGGTCCAGATGCACACCGGCGTGCTGGCGTCCCAACCCTGCGGTTCCAGAGCGGGGTGAAGGTGAAGCGGGGCCAGAGGCGGGGCCAGGGGTGTGCGTGGGCACCTGTGCAAGCTCCGATGCAGCAGCGGCCGCGTGCTCAGCCCTGTCAAACTGGCCCACCGGCCTGGCCTGCATTTGGCGCACCTGTATGGCGTTGGCGCTTGCAAAGCTATCCCAATTGGATATGGCATCTCGCTGGGCCAGCAGGTGCTCCCCTGCTGGGGCAGGCGCAGCCGGCGGGGGGAGGCCGCATTTCTGAACAGCGGCGGCGGCAGCGTGGCTGCTGGTGGGCGCGACCTGCCCAGCCCTCTCTCTCGCCCCACACACAGCGCCGGCCCCCAACTTGACGCGTCTTGAACCACGCTTCAAGTTGCCACATGGCCATCAAACTCACTGTTTGGGTCAGAGGAGCCCTGTGCTAAGGCCAAGTGCAGAGGGCACAGGGTGAACAGCAGCAGCAGCGCCGGGTGACCCCCCATGCGCAGGTAGAATTTTTTCACGGCCTCCTGGGGCGTAGGTCTCAGCCTTGTTCGGGACGTAGGTCTCAGCGAACAGCCGGAAGTGCGGGGCGGGCTGCAGGGTGTCGGGTGCGTGGCGACCAGCAGTGGTATAGTTTGTAGCGCGAAGGGGTGCCACCAACTTGCAGTTGAGAGAGATTTCAGACGGGACATACATCGCCGGCGAGCGCCATTTGCCAGCGTGGCCAGGGCGCCAAAGGGGCACAGTTGCTTTGCGTTTCCCATTCCTCCAATACAGCTCCATCACCGGCAACATGCAATGTGGTCTAAATAAAACGCCGGGCGCTGCACGCCTGTCTTTTGTCCACACTTCCCCCTGAAGGCGAAGTCGCGTCCTGCAATCGTGTGGCACAAACCTGCAGTCTCTGTGCACACACCCCGCCCTGAAGGGCATAACACGGGACGTGGGGAACCAAGTTTCGGCGTGCGCCTCGAACATGAGGGCGCCGCGTTGTTTGCTCTTGTTGGCGCTCCTGCCGTGCGCATTCTCGGCAAGCAGCAGCGGCCGGAGCGGGGTGATCGCAGAAGGAAGTCAGGCGGTGCCGCCCAACCTGATACTGTGAGACTGCCACCGCCGCCGCCGCCGCCGCCGCCGAGTGTGGTGGTGCTGCTTCCCACTGCAGGCCTCACTGCGCGCACACGGCTCCTTCAAGCCGGCTTTGCAGCCAGCGAATGCACACCTTGCCTTGTACTCCTCACTGGCATTCCTTGTCACTTCACCTGCAGCATGGGCCTGGACGGCGGCATCCTCCCCTCCACCTGGCAGCTTGCCTACGACGAAACCATTGTGGCGTCAGGCGCACGCAACCCTAACGGCTGCCGCATTCCCATGACCTGGTGAGTGAGCAGGCGGCAGGGCACGGTTGCCACGCAGACATGCGCAGCATATGGGAGTGTGAGCCTGCCGCATGAGCCGCCGCCGAGTGCTCCACAAGTCGCTGCCGCATCAAGAGCCCGCTCCTCCACCCCCTCCCAGCAGGTTCTCCTCCTGCTGCCTGCACGGGGATGACACCGGGGATTGCGAGGTGGTGCAGAAGGCGTTCCAAGCTGGGGTAAGGCGGGTGGGGAGGGCACGTGCATGCCCCCTCCCTGCTGCACAGCCAGGGCAGGTGTCCCCAACACCCCCGCCTGCCGGCCCACCCGCCTTTGCTTTGGCTGCTCCCCCTGCTGCAGCACGAACACGCCGTGCACACCAAGTCTCATTCCGAAGAGTGAGTGAGCGGTGCAGGTGGCATGTCGTGGCAGGCAGTAGGAGCGCGTGGCGGCGCGCTGCAGCCCTCTCTTCGGTTGTGTGCACAGCCAGCGCTGTGCAGGCAGTGGTGATGTGGTCTAGGACCACATCTCCGCACCGCTCTGCCTTGTTCCTGAACAGTGCAGCATGCACACGCGCTGCACCCCCCGCAGGACCCTAGCCTACTTGTACGAAGAGTGGGCAGAGGAGATTGGGGGGCAGCGGGACTGGCTGGCAGACGAGTGCGGCATCCCCCCAGAGTGAGTGGGCGCTGTGCCGACCCTGTGGGTGATGCCGCAACTTCCACATAACCCAAAGGAAGAAGTCAAGTAATCGAGGGAAATTTGCACACAGGCATCCGTTCCCATGAGCAACGGCCGTGGCCCAGGTGTTGCCGGGCGGCTGCCAGCTACTGCTCCTAACAGCACTCACGCTCGCACCTCCTCCCTGTCACTTCTATTCGTTTTGTGTTGCTGCAGCCAGGTGGTGGGCTTCCGGGCGCCCAACTTCCGCATCAACAACCTCATGGGCCAAGTGCTGGCCGACTTGCAGTTCGAGTGAGCCCGGGCCTGGTTGTTTGGGCCGCCTGGCCTGCTTGGCTCCCTGGCTGTGCCTGCCCGCCCTCCTCCCCGCCTGCCCGGCTGCCTGCCTGCGCACCCTCCTGCCTGCCTGCCTGCCTGCTCGCCTTCTGTCCCCGGGTAGGGCTGCTGTTTGAGCACCTATTCACGGCGCTGCACTGCCCAAGCAGCACTGCTGACCTTCCCGGTTGTGCACACCTGCCCTCCTGCCTGCACCTCGGACATCGCTGCGCAAGGACAGCAGCAGCCCACCCCTCGGCCTGACTCTCTGCACGCCTGCGCCTCTGCCTGCCCCCTTTGCCCCGTTTTCCCCTTGCCAGGTATGACAGCAGCCTAGGGGATGTGAGCTACACGCAGCAGGCAGGCCCCATGAATGGCAGCTTTGACCTGTCACCCTGCCAGTCCAGCGACGAGCAGCGGGAGCGGTGCGGCAGCTGGAGCGGGCTCCCCCTCTGGTGCGCTGTCAGACACAGGCCTGGGAATGCTGCTTGCAGGGAGGGGCCTGCTGTGCCTGCTGTGTGGGCCCACCACCACCATGCCCACCCCAGCGTGCGGCGTGCTACTAGCGCTCTTATTCTCAATGCTCTTGCCGCCTGCCCGCCCGCCCGCCCGCCCGCCCGCCTGCCCGGCCCATCTTGCCTGTGAAAGCACGCAAGCCCATCGCCTGCAAGTGCACGCCGCAATTCCTACCCACCCCGCAACCCAACTCCCACATGCATGCAGGGAGGTGCCCGCCTACAAGCTGGAGGGTAGCGGCAAGCGCATGGACCCGCTGCCCCTCAACGGCAAAACCGTGCTCGAGGTAGGCAGGGCGGTCGTTTGCGTGCAACGTCTGAAGGGAGGATGTAGGGCGGCTGCCCACCAGAGCTTTGCTGCCCTCAGTTGCAGACCGCCCTTAGAGGCATTGCTATGCTTGTGAAAAGGCCGGGCCTGCTGGCGCACAGCTGCCCCACCTCGGAGGACTAGTATCCTGAGTCTGACAACTGCTAACGAATACTACCTGCCCCCTGCCTTATTACCAATCCTTGCCTCTCCTCTCACAGAGGTTCCAGTCAGATTACGAGCGCAAGCGCGGCACCGGGGCGCCCACTTCCATCAACGTGCATGAGCGGTACCTCACGCAAAGGTGAGGGCTCAGCTCCCTGCTGTGCTGTGCTGTGCTGTGCTGCGCTGTGCTGTGCTGTGGTCTGCTCTGGCTGCACCGCTGCCAGCTGCAGCATCGGGGCAACAGCGGGCTCCTGCCACCCCGCTTCTTACGCCCGCCCGCCCGCCTCTGAAAGGTGCCCGCCCATCTTCCTGTGCTGCAGCCAGAGCCGGGCAGAGGTGGTGGCCTTCCTCAAGTGGGCCTTTGAGCAGCCAGAGGAGACGTGGGCCATCACGCACCAGCAGGTGCGCACCCCGCTGGGCGCCGGTCCTGCCATGCCATGCCATGGAGACAAGTGGGGTGCCGTGGGCACGCAGGGATGGCAGGGCAGTCTGTACATCACTGCTGGCCTATAACTGGCAAGCGGTCAGAAGCCTGCAGCAGTCATGCCCCAGCCTGCCTCCTCACACCTGTACCGCTCTCCTTCGCCTCTGAACTACTGCAGTACATGGAGTGGCTGAAGGCGCCACCTGGCACACCGGTGAGCAGTGCTGTACTGCCGGCGTGCCTCTGCGCCTGCTTGCGTGGACTGCGCCTGCTTGCGTGGGCTGCGCATGAGCACTACAGTGCAGGGCCGCGCCTTCCGATCCCCCCTGGGTGCCTCGCATGATTACGCCCTATGTGGGCGAGGCTTCCACCACTGCCGCCCAGGCAGCGGTGTGTTGCAGCACACTGCAAGCAGGGCCGACCTTTTGATCTCCGCCTGGTGCCTCAAATGATCATGGTGTTCTTTACCTGCCCTCCTCTTCCCCCCGCCGGCTCCCTGCAGTTGGAAGAGATCGTGGCGCAGTACCCTTGCGATTCAAGCTGAGCTGAGGTGGCGCATGCTGAGCTGGCATCGGTTGAGTTGAGCTGGGACGGGACAGCTGGAGTGACGGACTCGGCCGAGCCAAGTGGAGACGCCCCCTGTAGGCGGTGGCGCTGAGCCGTGAAGCGTGTGCAGCCGCCAGTTGATTACAGCACATCCCCGCTTTTTCGATTGACCCAATACAACAATAAATGAACACTTACCACCCACACGTCTTCGATTCTTCCCCCCATTGACTCCCTCCCAGTTTATCATTCATTCCCATCGCTTCCATTTCAGTCAGGCTACAGCAGCCTTCCTGACTGCAAATCGGCAGTTACACGGTAAAACATCGGCCTGTGTTCATTCTCACTGCCTCACTTAGTTCATTCGCTGCAGTCATACGTCAAAGCAGTGCCCGTGGCAGGAGAGTGGTGCATCTGAATGGCTTGTAGTGTTCTTGTGATCAAATAGTGATGCCTTGTCGGAAGGAAAATGGTGGCCTGGCCGGGCAGGAGCGAGGCAGCCTGAGGCCTGGTGCGGCCCACTTAAGGCCCACCATGGTGGCAGCGGCGGCAGCAGCCAAGGGGAAGGTGGGCAGTGAAGAGGAGGGCAGCAAGCGTGCACAGCCGTCAGCGGTCGCTCCCGCTGCCCCCGGCTGCCAGATGACTGAGAGTTTTGTTGGCTTCAAGCTGCGGTTCTTTAGGTCTCATTGAGTGGACAGGAATGTGAAACTAGGCAAAAAAAACTGAGGCGTTGAATTGGTTGGGCAAAAAGCGGCAGGGCAACGGCGTTGCGACGTTGCTATGCACAGCCTATGGGGGCAGAGCAGGGCATTGAAGCAGGCCTGAAGTGGATTTTTCACATGCAATTCGGCTGGGATTCTCCGTCTTGTGCTGTCCTTTTTGGCAGAATAGAGAAGGATCACCGGGCGGGCCACGGGGCGGGCCAAGGCGTGGCTACGGCTGATTGGCGTTGTGGCGTAAGCATGACGGTGGGCCCAGCCTGCTGCCCGCCAGCATGTACGTTTTGGATCTCCAGGACCGTCTCTGGATGCAATGTCAGGATGTGGGCAGTGCAGAGTTCTAAGGCGAGAAGGAGCGATTGCGGTGACCCCAGCGATGGCAACCGCCCGTTCTGGGACTTTCAGCCTAGCGGGCCTGGCCGGGCACCGCTCTTACCGCCCCACCGCTCTCAAGAGCGTGTTCACTGGTAGGACGCCTGCGGGGTGTAGAAGCCCTGCCCGTGGAGCAGACTGCTGTGGTGCAGCAATTAGCGCACTCCCCTACGCAGCAACAGCAGCGGCAGCGCCGCCGCCAGCGCTGCAACCCACCCGTCCAGTCCTGCCAGCCTCTGGCAGAAGCACTAAACGCACCTTTGCCTTGCCTGCACGTTCCATGGTAGCAGGCCATATCAATCATGGCGTGCTTGGCGGCAAAGGTGCGAGGGCGCTGCCGGCCTTTGCTTACATTTAAATTGCTGAGCCAAGCTAGAGTGGCGCTGCCGCAGTGCGCTGCCATGCGTGCCGCACCCAGCCCGCAGCGCAGCGGTGCCCGTATGCCATCCCCCACCGGCCCCTGGCTCTAACAGCAGCATTACGTCCCTTTCCAGCAGGTGCCCTGGCGACGCACGGGCAGCGCAGCACGCTGCTGCCGGCCGCGAATGCGGCGCCAGCCGGCGGCGAGCGCGGGTCGGCGCCGCCAGCGCAGAAGCGCGGGCCCGTGTATGACAAGAAGATGATCCTCAGAAACGCGCTGCTGCTTTCAGGGCCGGGCCTGATCACCATCCTCGCCGGCCTGTACTACATTGCCGCCGTGTACTTTTTGACGGGTGCCATCACCCTGTTTGTGCTGCCGCTGACGTCCCGGTATTGAGTCCCGTTTTTATAGTCGAGGCAGCACCTGCTGTGTCACCTCACTTGTTCCCCCTCACTAGTGCGACAGAGCAGCAGCACCCAGCGCCCACTGGGCAGGCTGTCAGTGCGCAGCAACGTACTGCTGAGAAAGTCAAGTGCCCCACACATTCTGCTGCACCGACACCTGAACGCCCACCCGCCGCTGCCCTAGCGCAGCCACTCTGCTTCCCTCAGCACGCTCACCTCTCCCTGCACCCGCATGAACAACACCCGCGCGCTCGCCGCACCAAGCTACCGCCAGCCTTTCTGCTCCCACTCCTCAGCCGGCTGCTTCTATATGTCTGAAATAACCTTGATGTTACTACATGCCGTGTGTGTGTATTTCAGAGACGTGAAGGAGCTCGGGACCGGTCGGAGGCCTTCAGGCCGTCAACAATGCATGTGCCGAGCACTCAACCGCTGCTTCATGGTTGGCAGTGTAGTGTTGTGGTGATCAAATATGCATGCCTTGTCGGTCGGAAGGAAAATAGTGGCTTGGCCTGGCCTGGCCAGATCCAGGCAGCCTGGGGCCTCAGGCCTGGTGCGGCCACCATGGGGCCGCACCATCAGCCCCACAGGTGTCCTGTGTGCTGGCCATACTGGTGTGACGACGAGCCTCTAGGCCCACAGGCGGCAGCTGCTGCCTCCTGGGACCATCCCAGGCATCCATGCTTTGCCGCCTCCTGTGCCTGATGCCGAGTGCGGGGACCAAGTTGTTGCTCTCTCCACTCACTCCGCCTCTGGTTCGTCCCACAGATCCTCCATGGTGCGGTAGGGCCCCTTGGGGTTCTGCAGGGCAGGCACAGCAAGGAAAGTGTGAGTGGTTGTCATGCCAGAAAGGGATGGCGTAGGTAAGGTCCCCAGTTTTGCACACAAGGTGGTCTGGGGCGGGCAGCGCGCTGGCCGCTCCAGCATGTCGAGCCAGCCTGTCAAGCAGCTAAGCAAGCGTCATGTTGAACGCACGTAACCCCACTGCCCCGCACCCCGCCCACCCACCAGCCACATGGCGCCGTTGACCATGCGCTGCTGCACGGGCAGCGCGCTCAGCGCGGCGTAATCCTCGGCAGACAGCTCCCACCCCAGCACATCCAGGTTGCCCCTGCAGCCAGGCAGGTAAGCAGAGGGAACACCATTGCGTGCTGTGCCCCATGGGACAGCCTAATACTGCCAGCCTGGCGACAGCCTGGTGACAGCCTCATGGGACAGTCGAGGAACAGCTCCCGCTAGGCAAAGGGAGCAGCTGATGCCAACGCCCTGCCGGGCCACAGCACTGCACGATTGCTTACAATGACCTTACATGCACTCGCGCACGCGCGCACTGCCTCCCCACCCCGCTCAATGCCAGAGGGCGAGGTGCACTGGGGACGAGGCTGGTGCCGTGCAAGCAAAGCATTGCATGGCAGGACACAGCCACACACACAGATGTCACATGATGCATAGATGCACACATAGATGCATAGATGCATACAGTGTATGCAGGTATGCACGTCCCATCTGCACCCCCACCTGATGCGTGCAGGCGAGGTGGACTTGGGGATGACACTGGTGCCGTGCTGCAGCGCCCACCGAATCAGCACCTGCCCCACGTTCCTGCCGCTGCGCTGCGCCACCGCCTGCGCACGGCGCAGCCACGGGAGGGCGGTCAGCTGAGGACAGGTGCTCACAGGCAGGCACCGCACCAGCACGGCAGGCTGGCAATGCAAGCAAGGAGCAGCCCACAGCGGGGGCCACACAGCGCCAGGCCTCCGCGCCCCTGCCATGCCCCAGCCATGCCTCTCCTTTCCCCTCGCTGCTCTTTGAGTTGTCAATGTGTTGTCGATGAATTCGCCCACCTTTACCGTCTCGTCCTCCATCAGCACCAGGGGGCGGGCACGTGGGAAGATGGACTCGGAGTCAGGGGAGCCAAGCGGGGCATAAGCGGTGACGTGGATGGAGCGGGCGGCACACCAGGCCAGCAGGGCGTCGTTGCGGTGGTACGGGTGCACCTCCACCTGGCAAAGCAGCACATGGGGAGCGGGAGTTGTGGTGGTTGTGTGGTTTGTGTGGCTGCTTGTGGTGGTGTGTGGTGGTGTGCTTGGCAGGCACCAGGCAGGCAGCGTGCTGTGGTTGGGTGCGTAGGGGGGCACCGGCACCTGGAACCGAGGCAGGCACATGGCTGTATGCGGTGTGGCGTTGATCTGTGTGCATTTCAGTGCGGCTACCAGGCCAGGGTGTACCCCCACCTGCTCCGGGGGCAGATACACACTGACTGATCACTGCTAAGGCTGTCCTTTGACCCAGGGACATGGGCGGGCAGTGTCTCCGCACACCTACATCCACTTGGCAGCTTGACAGCTTCCTGCCCAACCCGCCCCAACCCGCATCTCCTGCGCTCTGCTCAAAGGCTTTGCCCCACGCACCTGGCACACCGCGGGCGGGATGGCTGCATAGCTCAGCAGCTCCTGCAGCTTCCTCATCCCAAAGTTGCTCACACCCAGGCTGCGCACCAGCCCCTCACGCACCAGCCCCTCCATTGCCTGCGGCAGCAAGGCCACAGGGATGCAGGAGTTGGGCAGGGCAGCAGGTAACGGCAGCAGAGGCATGAATTTGGTGTTCGTCCCTCAAACACAATCCCTTACATTGCCCGCGGCAGGGAACAGGCTGAGTGTGATGGCAACAGTGAGTAGGGAAGGTGCAGTGGGCAGCAAGCATGGGTAATGGTGCTGGCAGCGGCCCCTCCATCGCCTGTGGCGACAGGGCATTGGGCGCAGGCGGTGTGCGGGGCAGCCGCGCAGGATGTAAACAGCAGGCGTAAGATGGCCTCTCACGCACAAGCCGTCCGTTGCCGCACGCAGGGCACAGCACAGCAGCATGCCTTGGGTACTGAATATAGCAACCAATGGGTGGGCGGCATGCCATGCGCAGCCCAAGCTTTACAAGGCAGGAAGGCTGGCACAGGCAATGTGCAGCAGGCAGTCGTCCTGCCACGCCTGCCCGCCCACCCGCCTGCCCCAGCACGCAGCGCCAGTGCCTCTGCTGCCCAGCATGCTAAGCCTACCAAATGGGCAATACATGCCACCACTTGCCTGCCAGGTCTCTTGGAGGGTCGGCTTGAGCTCGGGTCCGATGCTTCCGGTGACGGGCCAGTGGATCATGTACAGATCCAGGTAGTCTACGCGCAGGGCCTGCAGGGGGAGGACAGCAGAGAGGGCACTCAAGCGCATGGCGGGGGGGCACAGTGAGGGGAGGGGACCCTCTCTTGAACCTTGCAGGAGTCGAGGCAAAATGCAGGCAAAGGGGTGCCGCCACAAACAACACACCGCAACGAGCGCAGGCACATCTCTTGCCTTGAGTGATCTGAGGCAGGCCTGGCGCACGCGGGCGGCGGAGTGGTTGGTGTTCCAGACTTTAGAAACGACATACAGCTCCTGCCTCGGCACGAGACCTTGCTCCAGCACCTGCCCCAGCGCCTCCCCCACCTCTTCCTCATTCTGATACACCTGCAGCAGGCTTGGATCACAAACAAACAACCGAGGCTTAGGACAATGTCACTGAGGGTCGCCATCCGCCCCTGATCAGCGTTTTGACTTATCTGCAAAGTGGGAGGGCATATGCACACGGTGCGGTGTGAATCACCCTTGCAGATCCATCCAATGCTCTGGGCAGACCTGCCAAATACGAGGGAAGAGGAGCACAGGGCAGCAGCACAGCTGCAGAAAGGGTTTGGGAGAGGGGCGGGCATGCATGCGTGCGCGTGCGTGCTGGCAGGCAGGTGCTGTGCGCGCAAGATCGCAACTGTGCCTGCCGGCGCTCCCGGTCTGGATTCGACCCCAATGCGATTGGCATACGTGTGCTCTGCATTGGCTGCTGTGGAAAAACTCCCAGGCAAAAATGCCGCACGTGTCGTCCCCTCGGGGAGCGCACCTCTGCGCAGTCAAAGTGCCGGTACCCTGCCTGCAGCGCCGTCGCCACCGCCTGCCTCACTTCTCCAGGCGCCGCCTTCCAGGTGCCCAGGCCGACGGCGGGAATGCTGGTGCCGTCACGAAGCGGGATGCTGGGGACGGGCACACTGGCGTAGAGCCGCTGGCGGGCAGCGGCGATCGCCGCCGGCCGTGCCGCCCGCTCCTGCACCGCAAAAGACATGCGCAATGACTCTTTTCTAGCCACAGGAAGACTTCCACTTTGGGTTCAGCAATGCACGAGGGTCGGCAGGTAGAGCTCTGCCTCGAGTGGCACGCACGCACCTTGGCCTCTGCTGCCGCCACCGCTGCCGCCACCGCGGTGCCTGGTGCCGCCGCTCCGGCAAAGCTGAAAGCAATCACGCCTGGTGCACTTGGCAGCGCGTATTGGGCCAGCCAGGGGGCCACTGGGGCCGCCTCCATCCCGTGCTCCATCCCGAGTTTGAGCGCAACCTTGGGTTCTGCTGTCCGTGTGTGTTAGGCAGCGGCCCAAGCGGGTGGTTGTCCTAAGATACCTGAAACATCAAAGAAGGCGAAATCAAGGGCTGCCTCGAGGGTGTGGCCGCCAGGGAGCTTTCAAAGAGGCTGGCCGCCAGGCAGGCACGCGTCAGCTTGAAGCCACCTAGTCGCTGATTGCCTGTGCTCTCCTGCGTGTTGTCCCGCCGCGTGCTGTCCCGTTTTTTTTCGGCGTCTGCTTCAGTCTCCGCGGGCAAGGGCACGATGGCAGCTGACAATCCGTTCAGCAATGACAACCCGTTTGCCGGGACTAGCGTGAGAGGGGGTGCGGGGAGCCTGTTGCCCTGGCTGACGCGATCCGCAACCACGCGCTGGCCTCAGCGCGTCACGAGCCCGGCCCTGCGCTTGCCGACGCCATAGCTTGGCACACAGCTGCAGCCCGAACACCCGGCGGGCCGGCAACCCTGCCGAGGGCCACCAACCACCGGGCGCGCCGCCGCCACGGCTGCCGCCGCCACTTGTTCTGCGTCCCTGCCCTGCCCTGTGCAGCTAGGCTGGTGCCTGCGCGCGGCTCTCGTAGACTTGTGACAGCCGCAACCGTGTCGTCACCTCCCCTGCAGGTCAACGGCACGGTGCCTGCGGCGGGCGGCGCATGGAGCAGCACTGGCGGCGCTTGGGGCGGCGGAGCCAGCGGTGCCGACAACGGCTATGCAGCACCTGCAGTCCCCGACATGACCGCCACGACCAGCAGCGGCGGCGGCAAGGCGTCGGGGAGGAAGGAGGCTGATCTGAGCAGGCGCGAGGCGGAGTTGAACAAGCGTGAGGCGGAGCTGCGGCGGCTGGAGCTGGAGATTCGGAACAACCCGGGGGCCAAGTCGACAAAGAACTGGCCCAAGTTCTGCCCCGTGCTGCACCACGACATTGCGGGAGAGATTCCCGCGCAGAGCCAGGTCCCTGTGCGCCGTGCCTACTGGGCCTACCTGGTGAGCAGCGGTCCGATGGTGCTGGGTGCTGGAGGCGTGCCCCCTGCTCAATGTGTGGGAGGACATGGGATGGGCAGCACGCGCAGTGACCGGCAGCGCCCGTGCTGTCGGAGAGGTTTGAAGTCACAGCCTGCTGCTGGGGGCAGGGACGCTTGATGCTGGCACGTATTGGACTTAGCTGCGGGCCATGCACATATACTGAGCTGTGCGGGGTGCTTGACGCAACCAGGGCTGAGGCGCGTGAGCGGATTGGAGCGCGCGGTGCTTGTGGCCCGGGCAGCGTTCAACTGCCAGCACAGCCTGCAAGCTATCGTCTGCAACATAGCCTGCTCTCAGCCGCTGCTTGGGAGCATGTTTGAGCATTTTCTGCCGTCTCCGGTCGTGCTAGCAAGGGCGTGACTCTCCGGCTTCTGCTGGACTCACCCCACGACTCCGCTGTCCACCTGCCCGCAATGCCTCCTCTTCCACTCTCTCATAACCCCGCCTTGCAACCTCTCCCCGCTTCCCACCCCGCAGGGCCTCATCTGGTGCCTGTTCTTCAACTTCATCGGCGCCACCGCGCTGCTCATCACCGACGGCGGCGCCATCGCCCCCTGGCTGTGGGCCGCCATCTGGATGGTGGGCGGCATCCCGGGAGCCTACATCATGTGGTACTCCCGCCTGTACAACGCGGCAATCAAGGACTCGGCCTTTGGCTACGCCCTGTTCTTCGCCGGCTTCTTCGCCAACCTGGCCTTCTCCGTGTGGAGCGCCGTGGGTGCGTGGGGGCAGCGGGGGGAAGTGCAAGCGGTGTGGTGAATGTGAGGATGTGCATGGTGCAGGCTCCTGCCGGGGTGTGGGCTGGGCAGCCTGGCAGGCGAGAAGCGCCGCGCATAGCAGCAGCAGCCAGCGGCCTGGCACCGGTGGCGGCCACTTGCTGTGCTGCCCTCCACGCTCTCCGTCACCATTCCCCTGCCCACCCTGCCCACCTGCCTGCTTCCTCTCCCGACAGGCCCTCCCTTCCTGGCCGAGAAGAGCCACACTGGCTACATTTCTGCCATCAACCGCATGAACGACAACACTGGGGTGAGTGGTGATCGCCACATGTGTGTGTGCGTGCACCTCCTGCTCGTTGCGCGGGGTTGGCAGCTAGAGTTGCCCTTGAGAGGCGAGCAGGCGGGCCGTGGGCACAGGCAGACGGCGGCAGCAGCTCTGCGCTCGCTGCCCATTCACCTTCCCATGTGCTTGAACCTTTCGCTGCCCCCGCCCTCATTCCTTGCACGGATCTGCGCCTGCCCTATGCACCCATCTCACAAGTTGTGCCCTCTCCGCCGCTGGGACCTCCTCTTCTCCCGCAGGTGGGCATTGTGTACTTTATTGGCGCCGCCTTCTGGACGCTGGAGAGCCTGTGGTCCATGTACGTCTACAAGCTTGTGTACCGCGCGTTCAGAGGCCAGGGCATGACTGCGGCACAGGTACGTGCACGGGTGTATGAGACGTGGGCCGCGTGCGGCATAGCGAGTGTGAAGGGAGGGTGTGTCACTGTTCCGAGGTGCATCTGTCCTCAACACTTCCCGAAAATTCGTTTTGGTGGACCAAAACGCTGCCTGTCTGCCTGCCTGCCAACCCATCTGCCTGCCAATCGTGCAGGTGAAGCGTGACGCAGCGGCGCGTGCAGCCCACTCTGCGGTGTAAGCGGCCATGGATGCGCAGTGCGCCGAGGCGTGCGGCAGCCCTTGGAGCACCGGTGGCTGCCTGACGTTGCGTGGACAGCAAGCCGCCACCCTGTATCGGTTCCATCGCTGCCACACTTTCCCCCTGCTGTTATTCTCCCTTGCCTTCCTTTGCACCCGCTGCTCCCTCTCCTTTGCCCTCGTTTTGTGTCCCTGCCCTGCACCCGACCGCTCCCTGACCTTGCTTGCCTCTCACTCACTCTTCACTGCCGGGGCGCTCAAGCGGCTATGTGTGCCTCCTCGCACAGCGCAACCTATTCTGAGCATTCGTTGCTGTTGTAGCCACCAATGCACTCCTCTGCAGCTGCCAGAGTGCAGCGCCTCCGCCCGCGCCCTCCGTCGCCATGCTTTCTGGAGCACTTCCCACAGTGCGCCTGGCCCCGTTGTAAGATCGAACCGAAGGGGGCATGCTGGAGCGCTTGGATCAGCATTTTTTGCGAGAGGCAGGTGCCCGCAGCCGGGCTCATCGGGACAGCGTCAGCCCCGCTCAGCTCCCTGATGCTGTCTGTCGGTCTCGGTCCCCTCCGAATTTGCTCGATCCCTCAACATCAAGTGGGTCTGCAACAAGGAGTCCCACACCACAGTGGGTGGCTTGGCGGCCGCATCTCACATGCTCGGCGAAGTCCACCCCTCCACCCAGCAGGGCGCCCAACCACCCGCTGCCGGCATGCAACAGTGAGTGGCGGGCCTCGGACGCGGCGCCACACGCTGGAAGCCACCTCGCCGCGGGCTCACGGCGCCCCCGCTTCCTCCCGCCCTTCTGCTGCGCAGGGACAAGTCGCCAACCCCTTCTCCGGGACGCAAGCTGAGCAGCGCGTCGGTCAGAGCTGACCTAGTGGTGGGTGGCGGCGGCCGCCCGCGGGCCGCTTGTGCGCCGGCGCCTATCGCTGCCGTCAGCTCCCTGTTCACTCCATCAACCCTGCTCTGAACCCTGAATTGCAGGCCCACATTCGTGGGCTGGCAGAGTCGTGCGGCGCGGTGCCTGACATTTGCAAGCGGCGAGCACCCGGGGAGCCGGACGCAACGGCAGGGGTCCAGGTGCGGTCGCTGCTGGGTGCTGGGTGCTGCGCATTGGTGTTGCTTGGCAAGGTTTTGGGTGCTCAGCACTGGCTGGAGTGGCCGAACTGAGGTTTACACGCTTGATCAGGGGGCGGCGGGGAGCGCCTCCAGGAGAGCAGCCTCAGCTGGGTGCTGCGCCTGCCGGACCCTCACCCCTCGCCCGTTGCACCCGCCCACCCGCTCTCCATGCGTCGCCGACTCCCCCATAGACGCGTTCTCCCCCCACCCCCAACGTCCAGGTGTCTGACTGGGGCGAGCTGCGGCGCCGCAGGGAGATGGATCTGATGAACACCTACCCTGCTGCTGGGCTGCACCCCTCCACCTTCGTGCCCACCTCACAAGTGGCGCCGGTGGGCGCCGACGCGGCCAGCAGCGCGGCGGCGGCGGCAGCAGCAGCGGCAGCCCCCCTGGCAATGCCGCTGCCCATGGTGCCTGCCGCGGGGGGCTCGGGCATGGCAGTGCCACTGGTGCCGGCGCTGCCAGCTGGCGCCTCCATGATGCAGCTGCCCAGCCAATCGGAGCCGCGCGGCGGCGGCGGCGGCGGCGGCAGCGGCAGCGGCGGGGTGCGCACCGTGGGCAAGGTCACCAAGGCCAACAAGAGCAAGCAGGGGGGGCGCACCTTCACCTCCAAGTACCGAGGCGTGCACCAGACCTTCCCGACGCGCCGCTGGGAGGCGCAGTTCAGGTGGGCGGGGGGGTGGGCGGGGGGAGGCGCGGGGTTTGCGGCGGATGTGCACTCAGGGTGTCCGGCCGGAAAACGGGCAACAGAGAGCTCGGCACCCAAAAGCGATTGGCGCAGCCTGCCGAAGCCATCCTTGTTGTCGCATTGCAGTTGACCGTCAGCGCTCACCCCACACCCCACCCGCTGCGCACAACCCGTCTCACCTCGCACACCCTGGACACAATCTGTGTTCACCCCCATGCAGGCGCAACGGCAAGCCCACCTCGTTGGGCTGCTTCGACCACGAGGAGCAGGCGGCGCGGGCGTACGACAAGATGATGCTGTGGTGCGAGCTGCACAACGCGGCGGGCGTCAAGGGGGGCATCACCAACTTTGACCCCTCAGGTGCGTGGCGTGTGTGTTGTTGAAGGGCGGCTGGGCGGCCTGCACCGGGCTATTGGGCGCATCTAGGGGGGCAAGTCACAAGTTTGTGTAGTTGAATGGGCTTGAAGGATGGCGGGGGGCCAAGCTTGGGCGGCACACCTTGCGCACTGCTCTGGCTGTGTGCTGCGTGGGAGGGGTGAACCGGCATGCTCAATGTCTGCTTCTGGCTCCCTTCACTATCCTGCTGCCCTTCACCCCATCCACCCACGCTCTGTGTGGGGATCCTGGAAAGCTGCGTGTGTGCGTGCGCATGTATGATTGTCTGCTCAGCTGTGTACCGAGGGTGCATGAGGCAGCGATGGGCTTTTCTGTGGGGACCCCGCTGACCCGCTACCCCACCTGCTCTTTTGTGGGGGTGTGTGTGTGCAGAGTATGAGACGGAGATGGGCTTCCTGCAGTCCTGCACCCAGGACGAGCTCGTCCAGATGCTGCGCAGCGACGGGCGCAGGCAGGCGGCGCAGCGCATGCTGAAGCAGAAGGTGGGGTGGGCGGGGGTCGGTGTAGGGCAGGGCGCTCCGAGCAGGGACTGCGCGATGATGTGTGCAGGCATGCAGCGCTCTGCCTGCAGCAGAGGACGGTAGTTAGGGTGGGAGCGTGCAGGGCGCAACGGGTGGAAGCATGAGGCATAGCGGCGTGTTGCATTGCGCCGCGTGATGCAGGTGCATGTCTGCCTGCGCCTGACAGCTGTGCCGCCCTCCCCCTTCCTCGTCCCCTGTGCCTTTGTGTTTTTGCAGAAGGAAGGCGCCGCGCTTTATGCAAGTGCACATGCCGACGAGTCGGACTGAGCGCGCTCGAGACACGACACACAACCACACACCCGACGGTCGCCCCACCATTGTGTGGCGCCCTGACCGCACTTCTGCTCTGCTGACCCCCGCCTGCTGCCTGCGGCGCCGCGCGGCCGCATTGGCGCCGGCGCCGCCGCTGGGACCTGACCATGCATGCGTGCCTGCATCACAAGCTGACAGACACAGAGGCCACGGCCCTGGTTGCCAACAGCTCTAGTTCTCCATGCCGCCTGGCCCCCACTACCGCTCTCTTTGCCCCAAACCTGCCAACCTCGTTTTTCATGTTCCGTGCTTCCTGCTGCCCTTCCCCGCCCTGCTCAAGACTGCTGCAGCGCCCTTGCCCTGCGTTCCCCACTCGACCCAGACCCCCCGTGCTGTGCGATTTGAGCGACCTGTATTTTGTGACCACGACTTGCCCCCAGTGCTGGCTGGGTATGTGCCTTGTACCCCTTGCATGCCCAGTCAAACCAAGACATTTCTGTAAAGATCAGAAGTCTTAATGCCAAGTGTGGGGTTAGGAAGAAGTCAGCATTAGAGCGAGAGGACACATACTGGGGAAAGAAACATAAAAAAGCTGCCTAACAAGGGGCTGGCTCTTGCTGTGCCCTGCCCACTCCGACTGGACAGGGCTACTTGGAGGCTTAGCTGCGCCTGTCTGCGTGTGCCTGCTGCTGGGTGCTGTGTGAGCGTCAAGGGTGGTGCCCGCCTCCCCTTTCAGGCCTTGACCTTCTTTGCCGCAGCACCCTCCACATCCTCCGCCTCAACCTCCGCTGCCTTGCGCCCCCGCTTGGCGCCCTTGGCAGCCTTCTTGCCGGCCTTGGCGGCTGGCTGGGAGTCGCCCTCCGCCTCGTCAGCATCTGCCACGTCAGCAGCGTCCGCCTTGCTGGCCTCCAGCTTGGCCTGCCGCTGCTTCTTCTTCTCCTCATTTGCCAGCTGGGTGCGCATCTTCCGCAGCACGTACTTGACCGCAGCTGCAGGCGACAAGCAGGGCGGGCCAGGGGCAGGTGCTCTTTGTAAGGAGAAGAGTGCGGCATTGGGACGGAGGCGCCAGGGAGGGGAACGCGCAGGCACTGGTGGGGCGTTGCCAGCTTGTGTGCGGGGCCCCTCCACTTGGCCCCGCACACAACACACACACACTGGCGGAGTGCACTCCTCCCCGCTACGCCTCCCTCCACCCCCGCCACTCACACTCCTCCCCGCCCTTCCAGCCCCAGCAGCGCCACAACCGCTCCAGCATTCTGGAACATGCCCTACGCTACATGCATACATCCGCTGCACCACACATTCCGTGTACGTCACTCACCCACATCCCCGTCCTCCTGCTCCAGCAGCCCCTCAATCAGCCCCGTCTCATAGTCGGGCCACTCCTGGCACAGATCCTTGAGCACCGCCTCTGCAGGAGCAGGCGGCGGCAGGCAAAAAGCGCGCGGGACGCGAGCGTGGGCGGCACGTAGGGTAGCGGGTGCCGGGGGCGGGGCCAGCCGCATGTGCTGTGCTTGCGCAGGCATGGCATGCACAGCGTGGATGGAAGGTTATTGAGGCACAGCAAGCCCTGGGAACGTGCGACCGCACCAGCAGCAGCGGCACAGGGATATCTAGCAGCAGCAGCAGCAGCGGCAGCATGTCCCCCTCACCGCGCTTGGCTGCCTCGCTGTTCACTGCCGGCGCCGCCACTGCAGCGGGCTGCGGCGCGCTGCTAGGGACCTGCAGGCAAGCGGGGGCGGCAGCGGCGGAAGCAGAGGTCTGTGCCCGAGAGGCAGCGCCCGGCCATGTTCCCGACGCACCTGCAGGCATTCTCACCTTTCCCCCAGTCCACTGTGCTTTCGCTGCGCCCACCGCAATCAAACGGACAGTGGCAGCATCAACGTGTCATGCCGAGAAGCCCTACCGGATGACCAACCCACCCACGGCACCTGGTGGTCTGACACCGCCATCTCCTTGCCACCCGAGCCGCCGCTGGCATCCGTGGTGGTTGTGGTGTGCGAGTCAACCGCCTTGGCCGCCCCCTTTCCAGCTGCTGCCGCGGGCTTGGAGGGCCCGGCAGCGTCCTCCTCCTGCTGCTGCTGCTGCTCCGCCTTGCCGGAGGGCTGCTGCTCCTGCTGCGCGTCTGCATCCTCCTCCTCCTCGCCGCCCTCCTCGCCTGCAGCGGTTGCATGGGTGGGCGTGGAGAAATCAAACGGGGGGCACTAAAACGAGAACCAAACCCAACGCACCCAGATCCCCTCTAGCGGCCGCCACGCGTGCAGGCCCTTCCCAGTCACCTCCTTCTTCCCTCCTGCACCCTCACCCCCGATGTCACTGAAACCATGCTTGCCTCCCTATCCCCTCCTCGACCCCCATTCCCCCCAATCTCTACAGCACTCACCCTCCTCGCCCTCTGCCCCCTCGGCCGCCTCCTTGGCCGCCTCCGCCTTGGCCCTCTCCACCGCCTCCTGCAGCTTGCGGATCACGGCGGCCATCTCCCGGTTGCCCTGGGCGGTCTTCAGGAAGTCGCAGATGTCGACCTGCAGAGAGGAGGTGCCAACAAATGGCGACGAGGGTGAGTGGAACTGAGGTCGAGAGGGTGGGGTGGGGTGCCCTGCGCCGCCTTCAGGCAGTCGCAGGCGTTGACCTGTACATTGGCGTAGCAGTGGAGAGGCCGGGGTGGGCAGTGATGCTGCGTGCTGCATCACGAGGGTGCTGGTGCATGTGGCGTGGCACGCATGCATGCACGACCCTGCACCCTGCCAGCATCCGGCCCACCCGCCCGCTCTCACCTTGCAGGTGGGGCAGGGCTTCAGCGTCTTGCGCACGCGCAGGGACCGCCCCGTTGCGGCCCCCGCGTCCACCTCGTCGGCGATGCTGCCATACTTCTTGTCCAGGCAGGGCTTGCAGAAGTTGTGGCCTGCAACAGGGTTGCACGCACAAAGCGCACCATCGGATGAACAGGGTGCACACGAGTAGATATTCACGGCTGTCGCTGTTTCAGCTGCCTGTGATTTGTGTGCAGGTAAGACTAGCACAAAAGGGTGGCGAGTGGGGTCATGCGGGGCAGGGTGGGGTCAGGCAGGTCAGGCTTGCAGTGAGGCAACCGAGAAGCTGCGCCCTGAAGGTCTGGGGGAAACAGGAGGCTGGCGGCAGCAGTTGAGGCACGAGCAAAGCCCTGGCAGGTACAGCCTTGCGTTGGTGGGCAGTGGGTGGTGAGCAGCAGCTTCCCCAGGCTGCTGTTTAGGTTGTATCGAGGTCCTCCGGAGGGCTCACCGCAGGGCGTGGAGATGGGCTCTGTGGGCACGCACTTGCAGATGCCGCAGGTGAACTCCTTCAGCGCCTTCTCCTGCTCGCTGACCTGCACACATGGCGCACGTGTGCGTGTTGTTACTGAGTGATGCGCATGCACCTGGTGGCGTGCACAGGTGACCTCACGCAGGCAGGCGCTTGGGCAAAAAAGGTGGCGCTCAGAAGATGCAGGCGCTGCTTTCGTGCAGAGGTGGCACACGCGGCATAGCCGCCGAGAGCGTCCAGCACACCAGTGCCTCTGACACTCCCCGTCCCTGCTGCCCCCATCCATATCGCACCTTCTTGCGCGCCGCCTTGGCGCCGGTGGCGCCGCCCGCGGTCTTCTGGCTGACCGGCGCCTCGCGCGCCCAGCCCCACTCCTGCAAGCAGCACGCCGCGAAGGGAATCTACTCGTCAAGCAAGGCGCAGACCACCGGAGAAGCACCATACGGAAACGCCACGCAGTGTACCACAAAGCGGCACTTGACAGCACATGGCGTCACTCACGCAGCTGGTCGCTGACGCCTGCAAGTGTTACACACAAAGACTGGCACCAGCTGCCTGGCCACACGTCCATCTGCCCCTCCTTGCCCTGGTGTGAAAAACACACGCACCCACAAAGCAGCATGTAGCGGCCCACAGCACCCTAACCCTGAGGTCCCCAGCCCGCCGCACCTCCTTCTCTGCATCCCAGTCCCACCATGGGGCGTCGCTCATTGAGAACACCTGCCCCTTGTCCGCCTTGCCCATCTCCTCGGCAGCCTCCTTGGGCAGGCTGGTCTCCAGCCCGGGGCGGTCGCCCGTCTCTGCACGACGGGGCGACAAAGGAACGTGGTTGGGCAGGCAGGCAGGCAGGCAGGCAGGTGGGCGGGCTGTGCATGAGGAGCCGACTCATCTACCAAATGGGTCAAGAGCGCCGCACTGGCTGCGCTGCTGTCTACCTGGCCAGCCAGCTAGCCAGCCAGCCAGCACCCATCCACACACCCACCCACCCACCCTCGGAGCTCCAAGGTGAGGGTTCGTTGTCGCAGCGCACAAACAGGTAGCGGCACATGAGGAAGCCCTGCAGGGGAGAAGGAAGGGAGGGCAGCAGGGGCAGCAGGCAGCATGGGAGGGAGGGAGATCAGCTGGGCAGCAGCTGCGGCACAGAGCCGGACATTGGGCAGCCAGGCGCATGCGCAGCCGCACACATGCCTCGCTCATTGGCCTCGGCAGGCAGCGCAGCGCAGCGCACCCACCTGCTTGCCCTTGATGCGCCAGCACTTGACGATGCGGTAGATGCCGTCGTAGCGCACGGGGGTCTCCTCGGTGGGCGCGTAGGCGGAGCGCTTCTCCTGCAGCAGGGGTGAAGGGCGACAGAGAAGCCACACGCGGCAGTGAGAGGGTGTGTGTGCGTAGACACCATGAGAGGCGGCGGTAGCAGGATGGGATGGGGAGGTCGAGGTGGGAGGGTAAGGGAGGGCAACAAGCAGAGGGGTATGCCCAGGGATCAGGCAAGCGTGGCGGAGGAGAGGAGCACAGGCTTGGCAGCCAATGCATGCAGAGCACGGCAGGCGCTCAGCCCCATGCTGCCAAGGAGCGCTTCCCCCGACCTCTTTCCCCCTCCCCAATTCTCCTGGCCCGTGCCCAGGCAGCGGCTGCTGCGGCTTGCCTTGAAGGAGCGCACGACGCGCACGGGCAGGCCCTTGGTGCACGACAGCTTCAGCGCCTTGTTCATGCTCTCAAACGCCTGCAGGGCGGTGCAGATAATCAAGCAGCTTTCGTTAAGCAAATGTTGGTTGGACACACAGACATTAGAGCGGCTTTGATTTCTTCCCAAGCTTGATGTATGCCCAAGCTGCAACCATCCACCCTGGTATGAAGCCACCCTCCCATTCCCCGTCTGCCTGCCCCAACCCACCTGGTCGAACGACTGCTCCTTGTTGGTGCGCTTGTTGCCCGACAGGTCGCGGCCGCCGCTGCCGGTGTAGAGGAACCACTCCCCCTCGTCGCGGTCATCCTCGTAACTGCAGCGGGGGCGAGGGGGACAGGGGCGGGCAGGCAGCGTGTGAACGCATGGGCAGTGTGTGTGGGACACACAAAAGAGCAGGGCGGGCAGGGTTGTGCGGACTGCACAGAAGCCATACCTGCTAGGAAGTGCTAGCAGCACAGGAGTGCACTGCGCTGAGCACAGCACAGCACAGCAGCGAGGCCATGCCAGACGGCACCACAAGCAGCACAGCGCAGCACAGCAGAGCACACGGTGCACCGGCGGCTCAGCACCATGCACGCGCTCACCCGCCGGACAGCACCACGGACTGCGCGCCCACGTTGGACTGCCCCGCAATGCCGGCGACGTGCGGGAAGTGGGCGCCCCACTGGCGGCAGTCCAGGCGGTCCTTCCAGAACTCACCCACCCGCACACCCTGCACATGCAGGCAGGACAGAGAGACGTGCGCATGCAGGTGTGGGGGTACGTGGACAGAAAGGGGGAGCAGGGAGGTGTCGCTGCCACCCAGCTCACCCCAGCTTGATCGGGCTGACGCCCACGCCCACCCCCCTCGGGCAACTGCTGCTGTGCACCACTTGCTCAGCCTGGCTGCACCGCTGCTGCCGCCGGTGGTGCTGGCGCTGGTGGTGGTGCTGCTGGTGCTGCTGCTGGCGTTGCTGCTGCTGCTGGCGCTACTGCTGGTGCAGCTCACCGTGCCGCGGGGGTCGGCGGAGGCGGGGATGGGCCCAAAGTGGTCGTTGGGGATGTTGACCATGATGCGCCCTGCAGCGTTTCAATCAACAGGTTGTGGAGGAGCAGAAGAAGATATCAGGCTGGGTAGGTTGGCCAGGATGCGGCTGGGGAGGTACCAAGGAGGGGGCACGCAAGTAGGGGAATGACATGTCAAAACAGGGCCTGGGCCAGCAGCGCCCGGGCGGTCGAGGGCAGGTGCGCAGGGCCTGTGCAGGGGCGGCCATGCAACTGGTGCCGCTCACCGGAGGATGCGTTGGCACGGCCCGCACGCTGGGCACGCTCCGTGGTGAAGGCCTCGTCTGGTCGGTCGTCGTTGTTCATGCTGCAAGCAACGCGAGCGGCGACACCAGAACCGGGTTGGATGCCGTGGGTGGCAGGGCTTGCATTTGATGACACTCGGGATCTGCAGGGACACGTGTTCATGCAGCAAACAGCGGCGGGTGTCCGGGGTGTCCCGACCCTGCCCAGAGGGCGCTCACCGCGCAAAGGGCTTGTTGGAGGGGCGCGCGTCGCCGGCCTTGAAGGCACGGATGGCCACCGTGAGCGCGGTGTTGATGCGCGGGTTCTGTGCAAACTTGTTGCCAAACTCGTGGCGGCAGGAGGGGCAGGCCTTCTTCTTGGCCTTGTTCACCAGGTCCTGAAGGGAGGAAAGACAAGGACACACAGACAAGAGTGGGGCAGGAAGAACTCGGCAGATTGAGGGAACGTGTGTGTGGGCGGACGCAGTGGAGGCAGAACGGGTTGCTGACTTGCACTGTTGCGAACTCCAAGGGCGGGCAGGTTGCATCCGGGGAGGGCGTTGCTGTCACAGGCCCGGAACCCAGCAGCACCAGCAGCTGTGCGCACCTGGAAGCACTTGAGGCAGAAGTTGTGCTGGCAGGGGGCCTGCAGTCGGGGAAGGCGGCATGGTAGAGTCACGTGCGGCACATGGCATCAGGATATGGCAGGGCACTCATCTGGGGAGGCGCCAACCGATGCCAGGCGCGCAGTGTGTCCTGCCTATGGCCCAGGGCCGGGCGATACATCTATCTTCAAAAAGCTGCAATTTGCAAGTCTGCAATCACATTGTGCTCTGCTCTCAGGCGCATGCGGCACAGCTGCTTGCACCCATCTACCGACCGTGACGGGGCGGACGCAAAGGTCGAAGCAGATTGCGCACTGCAGCGTATCGTCATCCAGCCCGGTGCTCTCCTTCTTCTCCTCGGCTGCCCCCTTGCCCTTGTCATCGGCTGCAGGGCGATGACAGGGCAGGCGTGGGCGTGCGGCGCAGAGAGAAAGTGCGGAGCGGCAGCACGGGCGGCTGAAAAGCGGCGGGAAGCAGAGCGGGCGGCGGCGCGCCGCCACTCACCCTTGCCACCGGCTTCGGTGTCCTCCGCGGCGCTCTTCTGCTTCCACTTGCCACTCATCAGGTCCTGGCGGGCCGCCGCCTTCTCGGCGTCCGACAGGCTGTCGTCCTTGTTAATCTCCATGATCCGTTTCAGCAGCTCCTGCTGCGATAGCCCCGACATGGTGGAGAAGCTGTTGTCACACGGCCGATGGAGGCAAGGAGGGAGAGAGGCTGCAGAACACTAGGCCCAATTTGAGTTGCCGCCGTGGTGAGTGGGGCAGCGGGCAGGCAATTCTAGACTGCTCAGAGGGTGATGCAGGGACGACAGACGCATCAAGGGGGCGCCGCAAGTTCATTTTGAAGGCCTGCTTTGCTGGTGCAGCACGCCACGGTGACGGGCCAATGCTTGGCGAACCTGAACCAATTGGGCCCAGCCATTGTTACAGATGTCACAGGGTGACAAGCCTGGCGCATCGGAGCACCTTGCGGAGAGCGACTCGGATGAAAAGTTGGCGCTCGCAGTGAGCAAGGAGCGGCAGAAGCAGAAGCGCGCCAGCAGCAAGGCCTCCATCTCTCGCGGAGCGGAGCCCTTGAAGGTTCCAGGCCCGCGGCAAGAGGCGGCCCAGGCCAAGCCGGACGCGGCGTTCCAAGCGGCGTGGCGGCGCACCGCCGGCGAGCTCAGCGAAGACGAGCAGCGGGCAGCGGTGCTCAAAGCAATCGAGGTCTTCCGCCTGCTGCCGCCTTCCAGCTCCTACGCGCAGCACCGCATCCGGGTGCTGGAGAAGGCGCTGCAGCTGCTAGACAAGGCCAGGTGGGCGAGGGCGACAGGGGGGCGGGTGTAATGGCGTGGCCGGCTGGCGTGTGCAGCAAGCAGGCTGGCAGGGAGCACTGTGAGTGCTGCACGTCGACAACCATCTGAGTGGCATTGCTAGCATGTAGCCCAGTCGTGTTTGGCATTGGCGTTCACCTGCTTTGGGCATTTGTGGCGCTTTTGTTCACGTTGCTTGGCTCCCGTCTGCCGCTGCAGTGAGGTCCGGTCAGCAGAGGAGCGGGACGAGCTGCAGGAGCTGCTGAGCCAGCTGAAAATCTAGCTGGCAGTTTTCAGCAGCCTGCCTGTTGAGCGCAACAGCAGCTTAGATAGATAGCAGCATGGCGAGCGTCCCAGCCACAGCAGCCCGAGCCGCAGCGGTGCCGCTGCTCTGGCGCATGCTTGGCAGCGCCGCTGTGACCGGCAGCACAGCAGGCAGCCTGCGGCAGCTGGCGGCAGCTGTGGCGGCGAACTGCCGCCACTTCACCACATCACCTTGTGCAGCTTTGGCGGCGCCGGATGCAGGGGCAGCCTCCGCCAGCAACAGCAGCGGCAGCAGCGGCAGCGAGGAGTTTCCTGTGGTAATAGCGGGGGGCGGCCCCACGGGGCTGACAACAGCGCTGCTTCTGGCGCAGTGCGGGGTGCGCAGCCTGGTGCTGGAGAAGAGCCGCACACTGACAGACCACCCGCAAGCTCACTTGATCAACATGCGGTGCATGGAGATCTTTCGAGGGCTGGGAGGTGGGCTGGGAAGCGCTGGGAAGGGAGGTGGGATGGGGAGGAGTGGGGTGGAATGGGCGTGCAGTGTGGGGCAGCGGGGCGGGTTGAGTTGGGTGACCTAGAGGTCGGCTTGGAGGTATCATGCATGCCTGCCGTGCTTGCTGGTGCCTGTACTGCAGCCCGGCCCAACCTTCCCGGCACTCGTTTTTTCGTTCCAATCTTGGCAGTACTGATCCCGTCAGGGCTGTGCCATGCAGCACATGCGCCGCTCAATGTCTGCAGCATCCTTACTTCCCTCTCTTGCCCCCACACGTGCCTCCCCCCTTGCACCCCCCTTGTCTGCAGACCCAGATGTGGCCAGCCGCGTGGTGCAGCGCATGCCGCCGCTGGATCAGTGGCGACACTTTGTGTACTGCACAGGCATGGCGGGCGGCCGTGTGCTGGGCAAGGTGGACCACTTCAAGTGAGCCCGGGGTACTGCTGCTGGTGGTACTGCCACTGCCGTCTTCGCTGCTTTGCTGCCTGTTTGCAATGTGCCTCACCTGGCTGCACGCTTTGCTGTGCTGCCCAATGTGAATCCAGAATGCCCGCTGGCTGGCTTCCCTCTGTCTTGTACTGCCACTGCCGCTCACCCCTGCCCACGTCCACTTGCTCTCTGGCCCACTCATGCAGGGGCCAGACGTCGCCGTACCAGCCAGCCATCAGCCCAGAGCCGGTGGCGCACCTGGCGCAGCACCGCCTGCTGCCCATGCTGGTGGATGCCGTGCGGCAGCAGCCAAACATTGAGCTGCGTATGGGGCACAGGTGGGCAGGAAGTTGAGGGAAGTAGCGTGCCGGCAAGAAGGAAGAGCTCCCGCCACCACCCAGATCCCTACAAGCATCTGAGCTGTGCTGCCCCGCCCTTCGCCGAGCGGAGCTCACAATCCCAAAGCGTAGTCCTTCTCACTTACGACACTGTGCACCTCCCACACTTCTGCAGCCTGAGGAGCTTCACTCAGACCCCGGCAGGCGTGTCAGCAGTAGTGGATGCCTCCCCCGACGGCGCCGGAGCTCCCGGGCGCATCTACCGGGTTGCGGCCCAGTACCTGGCGGGTGCAGACGGCGCGCGTGGCGGGCTGCGGCAGCAGCTGGGCATCGGCATGGGTGGCCCCGGGTCCATCCAGCACCTCATTAACATCCACTTTGTGTCTAAAAAGGTAGGCGGTGGGGTGGATGGTTGAGTGGGTGGTGGTGCTTGTGCAGGCGGGTGGGTTGGGCAAGTACGTGTGGGAGGGGAGGGCCAGGTGGGTGCACGCCAAGGGATTTCGGGGAGGTGGAAAACGCGCAGGTGAGGGGCGCTGTGTACCTTGGCGGGCAGGCAAGCAGGCAGTGCGAGGAGCACGGGCTTGTGCATGCAGCGGCAGTGTCAATCACCGAGTCAACAACTCGCCCCTCTTGTACCCCTGCGCTGCGCCCCCTGCCCTCCCTGCCGCGGCGCGGCTCAGGCGCCAGTCCAGCGTTAGCATGCTGTACTTCCTCCCCTGTGTGCTTCTCCAACACTTTCCCTGCCCCATCCCTCCACCCCGCCTGCAGCTGGGGCGCCAGCTCAGCGCCGCCAAGCGCGAGGGCATGCTGTACTTTGTGTTCAACAAGGACGTGATTGCGGTGGTGGTGGCGCACAACATTGGGGAGGGAGAGTTTGTGGCGCAGGTGAGCCCTGCACATGTGGCAGTGCTGAGGTGGCAGTGCCGAGGTGGCAGTGCTGAGGTGGCAGTTTGATAGCGGTGGGGGGCAGCGCCTTGCTGAGGTGGCAGTTCTGAGGTGCCCATGACCCACCAGGTGGATGGCGCACCACATCAGGAAGGGCAAGTTCGGAGAGTGAGGCTGAGAAGCTGGGGGTGCTGAAGGGCTGGCACGGCGCAGAGGGATTGGGCGTTCGGTGGCGTGGCGCCATGAGCTCTGTGGCCCCCAGCCCCCCAGCAGGGAAGCATCCTTGTTCATTTCCTTGCATGAACTTCTTTGCTGCGTGCAGGTACCCTACTTCCCGCCCCTCCAGTCGGCCGCCGACTTTGCGCCCTCGCGCTGCGCCGAGCTGGTGCGCCAGATTGCGCGGCAGGAGGATGTGGGGGACATCCAGGTGCGCCCGCTCGGCTTCTCACAACCCAACCTCTTGTGCTGAAGCTCCTGCTGCGGTCCCGCTCTGCTGCCAGCTGCCCGAACAGGCTAATGCCTAACGCTGTGCTGCCTGCGGGTCCGCTGGGGGACATGGGTGCAGGAGGTGCGCCATGCGTGAAACAGGGTTGGTTGGTTGTAACTCCAAAGCGTGTGGCTGTGGCCTCTGCTCTGCTGCATGCTGTGATCTCTGCTCTGCCCTGCTGCTGTACTGCTTTGCTGCCCGCTGGCCTGTCGGCGCCTCGAACAGTGTTTGTCCTTCCCCCACCGCTGCCACCGGCAGTCGCTGCCACTCAGGTGGTCTCAGCATCCGCCGCCTCCTGCCGCCCGCTGTCCTCACGCCTGCCTCCCACCTGCCCGCTGCGCCCGCCGTCCCGCAGGTGAAGACCATCCGCCCTTGGACGATGGCGGGGCGCGTGGCGCACACGTACCGCAGCGGCCGCGCTTTCCTCGTGGGAGACGCTGCCCACGCCTTCCCACCCTCCGGTGGGTGGCCGCCTGGCCGGACAGTGGCAGTAGTGTTTGTCCCCTGCCATCGCCTCTGGATACTGGCGCAGCTTCTGGCAGTCTGTCTGCCATCCCTCCGCTGCTGCACACATGTGCTGTGCAGGCCTCGTGCGCCACGTGTGCGCCTGTCGTGTGCCCACCGGCTGCGTCACTCTTCTCTCCTGCTTGCATCTGCCTGAAACCTGCCCCTGGTGCACCTTTGCAGGCGCTTTTGGCATGAACACGGGTGTGTGCGACGCCCACAACCTCGCCTGGAAGCTGGCGGCGGTGCTGCAGGGGCGCGCCGGCGATGCGCTGCTCGACACATACACCCGTGAGCTGCGCTGCCTTGCTGCTGCTGCTGCTCTTGCGAATGATGTAGCTGTTGCCTTCCCTGGTTCATCCTGCCCTGTTGCCTGCCCCAATGCCTCCCACAGACACTCAAACCTTCCCCTTGCTGGTTCATTGTTCAGCCGTTGCGCTTTGTGCAGGCAGCGCAAGCAGGTGGGTGCCGCGCAACATGCAACCCGGCTTCTTGGGATGCAATAACCTGTATGGACTCTCCCTGCCCTTCTCCCTTGTGCAGCGGAGCGCAAGCAGGTGGGCACCGCCAACATGCTGCTCTCGGTGGCCAACTTCAACGAGGCCCTGCGCGTGCCCCAGGTGCGTGCAACCCCTCCGCTGCCTGCTTTCGTCTTTGTGACGGACTCGCTGGTGTTCCCTGTGATATGGCCAAACCTCAAGTGATGCACGATGCACCTCAATAGCATCTGTGCACCGCGTCTGCCTTGCTGCAGAAGCTGAGCCTGGACACCACGGCTGCCAGCGTGCTGGGCGACTTGCTCCGGCTCCGCTGGCTATCATGTCATCTCCTAAACTGTGTAATGTTGCACGCGTTTTCGACCCCCCCCTGCAGATCCTGGGCCTGGACTACAAGGCCGCCCACACGCAATTCCCTAAATTTGCATCATCTGTACTGTGTCTTTCTTCCCCACCCCCTGCAGATTCTGGGCCTGGACTACAAGGCTGCCAACATGCTGAGCGACGTGCTGGCGGCGCCCGCACTGTCCTGGCTGCCCCCCGAGATGCGGAAGAGCGTGCTGGAGACGACGATGGCGGTGGGCAAGGCCGCCGCCAGCCCCATCCGGTGAGTTGGGGCGCTTGGTGGTGTGGTTGTAGGGGAGCGGCAGGAGGAGGGCCTTACAGTGTGCGAGGGTGCGGCGGGAAGAGGTAGAGATTGGGGCACGGCGCCCGCCAGCCATGCCAACAAAGTGTCAACAGCACATATCCTTACAGTCTGCCCCTACGCGCGGCTTGCCAGCCCGGGCCTGCGCGCCTCATCGCTCGTGGCTTGACCCTCCTATCCCAGGAGAAACCTCAACCTCAACTTTCAACTACCACGGCCAAGCGCCCCCCTTGGGCAGCTGCCCAGGCGCTGAGCTGGACGTGCATGAGCACAGCTTCGCCATTCCTTGGAACCGTAGTGCATCCAATCCTTACTTCACCATCACACAACGCCCCGCAGGCGGCTGCGCCAGTCTGAGCTGGACGACGTGTTTGAGCACGGCGAGACGCTGCGCCTGCAGTTCCCGAAAGAGGACCTGGGCTACGTGTACAGCACCGGCGCAGGTGAGCAGCCGGGTTGTGTAGCCAGGCAGAGCATGAGCAAGGGGTTGAGATTGTACCACCGATGCCCGGATCTTTTGGTGTGTGTGCACCTGGGACATGGCATGGATGCTCGTCTGCCTGCCATCAGCTCGCCCGCGTCGCACGCTGCGTGCCCCGTCTTGTGCAGTGTGCCACGGCCCCGGGGACGCGGCAGCAGTGGCAGAGTACCAGCGCCCCAAGCCGCGCGACGCCCCCTACACCCCCACCACCCTGGTGGGTGCCCGCCTGCCCCACGTGGCGCTGACCGTGCGCCAGCCTGGCAGGCTGCTGGGCGCCGGCGCCCCGGGCAGCACCACCCAGTCAGTTGCCTCCACAATTGACCTGTCAGCAGCAGCAGGGACCTCCCTGCTACTGGTCCTCTCTGAAGCGCAAGCGGTGGCGGGGTGGGAGGCGGCTGCTGCAGCGGCAGAAGCTGCCACTGGGGTGCCCATCCACCCGGTGGTAATCACCCAATCGGCAGCCTCCAGCGCGGCCGCCAGCGGCAGCAGCAGTGCGGGCACGACGGTGGTGCAGGATGCAGACGGCAGCTGGCTGCGGCTGCGTGAGATTGCGGCTGAAGGCGCGCTGCTGGTGCGGCCGGACGGGCACATTGCCTGGCGGCAGGGCAGCGCTCGGGGGCAGCTGGCTCAGGAGCTGGAGCGAGCGGTGCGCATGGTCATGAGCCTGTGAGAGGCTTGGCCCGGTGATCTGTTGTGAGCCTAGTCACGTGCCTGGCCCAGGCGCTGGCGCCAGCAGTGCCCACGCCATTCTCATGATGAGCCTGCGAGAGGCTCCCACGCTGTGGTCGTGCTGTGGTGCACCTGGGTGTGTGGAACTCGTGTGTGGGCTGGTGTGCTCTCGTCTCCGGGTGGAGCCAGGTCGTGCGGTGAGGCCACCCGGCAGTGATCCCCCAGTACTGTGGCAGTGCATGCTGCATTTGTCTGCTCCCAGCCGCTAGTGTGGCCCTGCCATGTCATCTTTTTTTCACGTACACGCTACACCTGTCCCTGCTATCATTCGTTGTTTCATTCATGGAAGAAATGCAAACCTTAATTGCTTGTAATGCACCTGGCCTGGCGCAGCCGTGCGTGCAGCACGGTCAGTGAGAGATGGGTGGAGGAGCAATGCAACAGGGAGCAGCGGGTGGGTGCAGTATACAGAAGACAGCAGGGAGGTCGAGCGGACAGCTTTCAAATAACATTGGTGACAAATATCGATTGCAAAGTCAAAGGCGGAGCGGCGTGGGGGCCCGCAGGAGCATCCACACCGTGAGCGCAGCAGAGAGCTGGGCCCGTCCGCACGCCATGCACCAGCGCCAGCCAGCTCAGCCCAGCGCAGGCAGGCCGCGTGCCTCGCGTGCGTTCCAGCGTGCCACCAGTGCCGAGTCAAACACCGTCTGGATAAGGTGGGCCATGACGCAGGGGATGACTGCAAAGCCGGCGGCAGCGCCCAGCACGCCCGACAGCTGAGTCAGCACGGCCACCGCCACTGGGAGCGTCTTTTGGCTGGAGGCGAGCACCACTGCCTTGCGAATGGCCACCTGCTGCTCAGGGTCTGAGCTAAAGGTGACCAGGGAGGTGCCTGCCAGGTTGACGGCGAGCAGTATGAGGTGCAGGCACAGGGCCACGGTCGCCGCCGTGCCCAGCGCGCGGGGGGTGAGGGGGAGGGCTGCCGCTGCCGCCTTGCTGACTTGCATCCAGGGCACGGAGCAGAGGCAGGCGCAGGAGAGGTAGGAGAGCGGCTTCTTGTAGTCACGCTTCCACAACTGCGCGCCTGCAGCGACAGCAGGCGCAGCGGGGCGGGGTCGCGTGAGCAAGGGGCGGCAGAGGCTCGGGCCGAGTGGGACAAGCGAAGCGAAGGAGGAGCGGTGAAGGGCGCCACCGCCCCTACCGGCCTGCTCGGTGCCCCATCCACACATGTAGCCATCCCACTGGCCCCGTCGCCCCGCCTCAAGCTGTCCACACCACCCGGGCTGCTCACCTGGTATGGTGGCCTGAAGTGCGGCGCCCACCAGCAGGGGCAGCAGCACCGTGAGCACCAGGTTGCGGAACAGCAGCAACGTGTCGAAAGAGGCCACCCCGGCGGCGGAGCCCAGCACGAGGGACAGCATGGAGGGGATGGTGAAGACCTGGGGAGTGGGGAGGGTGGGTTGAGCAGCACCAGGTGGCTTGATTGAACAGCAGCAGCGGGTCCCCAGCGGGCGCCCGCGTGGCAGAGCCCAGCAGGTAGGACAGCATGGAGGGCAACACCTGCCCCTCCCTCAACACACACACACACCGCAGGTCAATACAAAGCATGGAACATCTGCATTCTTCAAACTCCTCACTCCCAGCATGTTGGTGATGACGGTGAGCAGCAGGGCGACCGCCGCGTTGCCGCCGCTGGCCGTGGTCAGCGCTATGCACGCTGACAGCGTGGTGGGCATGCAGCAGAAGACTGCCAGCCCCAGAGCCATCTCGGGGGGCTGCAGCAGCAGGGGGGCGATAAACAACAACAAACATGTTTTGAGGAACCGGAAAGAGTGACTTGATGGGGAATGACAAGGGCAGCGAAGAGGTGTGCCACCGGGGGCTGGGAGCTGGACGATTGAGCAAGATGAGGGTCGGGCACGTGTTGCAGCTGTCGCTGTGAGGCTGAACGAAGCAGCAAGGCGAGGGGCACGTGGCGGGCCCACCTGCAGGGGCAAGCGCAGCACGGCCAGCGCCAGCAGCGGGGTGGCTGCCAGGATGGCGACCAGGCCGTAGGCTAGCGCCGTGGTGCTGCGCAGCGCGCTCAGCATCTCCCCTCGCTGCAGCAGCAGGCCGGAGACCACAAAGATGCCGAGGGTGGCTCCCAAATGCAGGTCGGCGGCGGCTGCCTGGACGCCCGCCGCTGGGAAGAACCACCTGGCATGGGAGGGGGGACAAGTTGCAGGGAGTGATGGGCAACATGCACCAACAACAAGTAGCACAGGGTGGGGAGGGAGGTGCAGGTAGCGGGGGAAAGTGGCTGGGAGCATGCACCCACATGACGTGCTTGCATTGTGCCAGCGATCCGCCATAGTGGATCAGGGCGGGGCAGATCAGTACCCTGCCCTGGCGGCTGCACTGCGACCTCACCCACCCCACTGTGACGGCCAGCAGCAGTCCGACGGGCATGTAGTTGGTGCCAAGGAAGCGGGCGAGCGCATCAAGCGGGCCGTTTTTGGCCGACCCTCCGCCGCCCGCTGCTGCCGCCGCCACTGCTGGCGCCGCCACCGCGCGGCAGGCCAGGACGGCACGGCGGCGCGGCGCCGCCGGAGGTTGTCGCCATCTGTAATTGGTTGTTTGCCGCTGTACAGCAGGGCCACCGCGTAGGCGCGTGGCACAACTTGCTGCTGCCGGAGGGAGAGGCCGGGCTGGGCTCCCTCCCACGCTCGCTGCCGCGCTTGATTGCATGACCAGAAACTTCATCGTGGGATCGTCGCATCGGACCGTTTAGCGCTGCGCGCTGAGGACCACACTGGCGCCCCGGCCGCCGCTCCCGCCCCAGCGGGCGCAGCAGATGACAGGGTGGTAATGAGCTTGTGTTGTAAGCGAGGGTACAACCTCGCTTTCTGTGAGTCCGATTCTCTCGTGAGTGTAAAGCTCAACTATATGACAAATTCGCTCTCGATTGGCTGCACGTGGGCTGTCAATGGCTTGTTACATCTGTCCACCTTCGGCAGCTCTCAGGCGCTACCCGCTGCAGTCTGTTGGTCCTGCTGTGCCTGCTGTTCCTGCCGTTGTGATGGCTCCTACTGCTGTTCCTGTTGCTGCTGCTCCTGTTGCCGCTGCGCTCGCTCTATTTCCTGCTGCTCCTCCTGCTGCTGCGCTAGCTCTGGTTCTTGCTGCTCCTGCGCCTCCTGCTGTGCCTGCTCCTGCTCTGCTCGCTGTTCCGCCTGCGCCGCCTGCTCCTCCTGCGCCGCCTGCTGCTGTGCCTGCTCCTGCTCTGCTTGCTGTTCCTCCTGTGCAGCCTGATCCTCCTGCGCCGCCTGCTGCTGTGCCTTCTCCTGCTCTGCTCGCTGTTCCTCCTGCGATGCCTGCTCCTCCTGCGCCGCTTGCTGCCCCTGCGCCGCCTGCTGCTGCTGCGCTGCCTGCTGCCCATGCTCTGCAGGGTCTTTGTCCTTGGACCCCAGATTAGCCATCAGCTCAAAGTCACTGCCATATCTGCACGCATCAATGGATGGTTGCATCAGACGGTCGAGTCACATACTACCGGAAAAAGGTCTTGCAAACACTTGCAGTACCAGGGCAGACGACAGGGCAAGTGGCAGCAGCAAGCGAGGCGCCAGCTGTCGGGCGCTGTGCTGCCAACTACGGCGGCAGCCTCAAGCAGCTGCAAGAGGTTCTTACGCGTAGAAGGCGGCTCCCTCGGCGACCATCACTCCCGACAGCTTTACTTTATGCCCTCCGTCCGGGCTGCTGCTCTCTCCCAGCACAGTCACTTTCAGGCGGCACCTCTCATGCGGCGTGGCCTGCAGAGCAGCGGGACATGTGACACGAGTGGAAGGGGTGGAATGGTGCCACGGCAAAGGCCGGCCGACTGCCAATCCCTGGGTGGCTGTCGACTGCTGGTCTGCTGGCAACAGGCGTGCGGGCAGGTCTAGGCCGAAGCAGGCATGGGTGGGTGGACAATCACAAGGGGCCAGCCGTGCTGTGCACGCTGTGCGCACCTGGAAGCGATGCAGGTCGGTCAGTGATGCCTGCCTCTCCCAGTACCCATCAATTGTGCTAGCGTTACAGCTGCAGTCAGCAATGGAAAGGATGAGCGGTGAGAAGGCTGCATGCTGCCATGTTGAGGTCCATCTGCAGGGCTGCTGCTCGGAGAAGCTGGCTGCTGCTTGCTGCCGTCCGGCATGAGAAATCTCTTCCTGCCCTGCACGCCTGCCGTGCTCACCACTCCCACCCTTCCACCCCTCTCACCTGCACCCTGAAACACACTCCACCTGCGCCCGCCCCATGTCTGTGTAGCTCCGCAGGAAGGACAGCACCACCTCAGTCGTGTTGGCCCTCAGGCTGCCCTGCAGCGGCAATTGGGGGCTGTTGAGATAATGCTGCTGCTGGCCAGCTGGCTCACCCGGGGGCCCAAACTTCAGGCTTGCAGCAGAACGGCAGTAGCACTACCCAGCGCAAGGCAGAGGGAAGCTCGGCGCAGTCCCAGCAGGCACGGGGGGCTTGCAAGTTGCCCTTCATCCCCCGTGCAGCATGAACAAGCAAAGGCAGCTGCCTTGCCGCAGCCCCCACAGCGAGACCCAGCAGCTGGCTTGCCCAACATGTGCCCCCCCCAAGCGGGCCCGTGTGTCCCACCTCGAGTGCCGTGGTGGCATCGACTTCCAGCAGTGCCCAGGAGCCTGGCGCCTCTGCTATCCACCCCCACTTCTCGTTTGCCAGCTGTGCACCTGCCAGATGAAGTGAAGGGTTCAGTAAAGTGTGAGTGTGCGTGGAAGCAGCGGGAGTGAAGATGCTTGTATGGACCCACATCTTCCCCCGATTGTGCCTCCAGGTGGAAAGCCAACTCGTTGACATGGTGCTCTGGGGTGCAGTGGTGCCGTGGGCCGCCTCACCTGGCCGCTCGTTGCGCCACTGGAACCCCTGCTGCTCCACCACAACTGCCTCGAACTGGCGCAGCAGCAGGCAGGTGGACGTGCTGCGGTGGTGGTTGCCGGGGTGCAGCGGCGCCGGCAGCGGCGCCTGCGGGGCATGGCCGAGGGGAGAGAGTGTGGCGGAAGCGCTGAGCAGCGGCCCGCGGCAAGCAGCAGCACATGTCGGCCCAGCACACACCACTCCGCCTCTGCATGCCTTGCCACATGCTGTCTGCTGCCCCGAGGTGCCTTCCTCTCTGCTCCCTGTCAAGGCGCATCACCGACTTATAATCCAGTGGCTAATCAGCCATCCCGCTCCACACCTGTGCAGCCAGCTCGTCGTCTTCAGAGAGCGGCTTGCGTGCCAGCCCCGCTGCCGCCTCCTGCACCATAGCCACCGCAAGGTCTGACAGAGCGTGGTGCCCGGTCTTGCCCCGGGGGTGGATGGTGTCTGCAGGCGGGGAGCAAGCAAGCCAGCCGAGTTGGGACACGCAAGGGTGAGGGACACAGGGGCAGCTGTGAGCAGTGCGCGAGCGCCCTGGCAGGTGCCGCATCTCAACACGGCCCGGCAGACGCCGCTGAGCAGCCACTGCAGGCGCAGGCCGTGCAGTCCCATTGACGCCGATACTCCCGGTTCCTCTCAGGGGTGCTGCTCGGCATACGAGAGCCGAGCAGCACCAGGGTATACAGTACCAGTGTCGGTACCACCCTGCAGCCGCCGGTCAGCAGACATTCAAACAGCAACCAAGATCCACTCGCATCCTCACTCCCGTCCCTGGACTAACCGAAATAGAAGAAGCCGTCTCCTGGATCCCGCACCTCCGCCCCCGCACTGTCGCGGGGTGCATGGACTGCAGGGGGCAGGCGGAAGCGGCGCCAGCATTTGGGGGGCGGAGGGGACACAGGGTGCACGAACGCCCAGCTTCGGGGGCGCCCCCCCCCCCCCCCCCCCCCCCCCCCCCAGCTTCAAGGGATGCCGGCTACGCATGCAAAATAGGGGCTGCAGGCATGTGCCGGCCCCTCCCCCCATCTTGAACTTCTCTGGGCAACCCACTTTTGAAGCCGGTGGCGTCGGCGCGCATGAGGTGATATGCGGCGGCCCGCAGCGAGAGCAATGGCAGCCCGTAGTACTGGCCTGCACGGTGGCAGAGGAGATGCGGTGGGGTAAACCCCAAGCAATAAAAAGGACACACGGGCTGCGAGATGGGGGCGAGCTATATGGGGGTAAGCGGATGCCGCCACTCTGAACTGGACACACTTCCAGCGAGTGCATGTTTATGCACATAAGTGCCCGCGCACCCAGCACATTCAAGTCGTTCTCTGCTGTGTGCAGGTAGGAGCCGGTGGTGTTGTGGGAGCCGCCGGCGACGATGTAGGCATAGTGGTTCAGCAGGACCACCGCCGGCCTGCGGCAAAACAAGAGAGTTCGAGTGTCCAGATTTGGTTTGTGCTGCAGCTGCGGTGGCTCTGCTGCCAATCATATTCATCAACGTCACGCATGCTCATCACAGGTCGGGGGCAAGGGCTGCGCTGCAGTACAACAGCATGCTGCCCTGCAGTACAACGCCATGCTGCCGCGCCCTCACCCCACCCCGCCCCATCTCCAACTTCCCACCACCCCAAACCCACCCGTTCCCCAACTTACCATCGTGGTTGATACTCATCCCCACCCCGCTCACCCCACCCCACCTCCACCCGGCCCACTCCGCTCCCTCACCGGCTCGGGAAGTCGAGCAGCTTGCGCAGGAGGCGCTCAAAGGCCAGGCGCTCCGCCGAGCCAAAGCTGCCGGTCTGCTGCGGGTCGTTGCACGCAAAATCCAGGACCACCTGCACACCGCCGCATGACGTGCAGTTGGGTTCAGGGGTTTGGGGAGGGCACACAGGTGGTGCACCTCCACACAGCGGTCGTCGCTGTGCACGCAGCGTCCAGGGTCGCATGCATTGCGCCGCCAGCCAGCGGCAAAACGATCTCGGATAATGGGGGAGGGCAGACAGGCACTGCGGCGGCTCGTCTAAATTCGTCCGGCCCGTGGGGCACTGCAGGAAGTAAACTGCCGCACTTGCTGCCTCTGTCAGCCCCCCCAGCTGTGTGGTGTTGGGCTGTCGCATGTAGGGCCGGCCTGCGGGCTGCGCTGGCTGCACAAAGTCACACAGCAAGGCACTGAGTTTATGTCATGTCGCCAGGCACGCACCAGGTCAACGTCCTCGGGAACCATGTCTCTGGCGCACACGGAGTAGATGCCTGGGGGAGGCAAGGAGAGAAGGAAGGGCGCAGGTTGGGTAGCAGGCGGGTGGGCAGGCGGGGGCTGTGCTTCACATGCAAACCCCCAAGCACAGGGCGGCCCATCTGGTAAGGCCGCACCCCTGCATGCATTGCACGGCGCCAGCCGGCAGGTGCCCACCGGTGGCCACTCCGGCAGTTCACTGTGGCAGTACCTGCGGTGCTCCAGCGCGCGCACCTGATGTGACGCCCGCGAGCGCCGAGTTGCGCACGGTGTGGTTGACGCCTGGCCCCGACACAGCGGCCAGCCAGCGCTGGAATCTGGGCACGTAGGCGATGGCGTCCTGGTGCTCTTGGTCATCTGGCGCATAAGCTCCGGTGCCAGAGGTAACGGAGCCTCCGAGCACAGTCACGGTGACTGGTGCGCCTGTGGTGGGAAGAGGCAGGCGGGCAGGGGTGGCGGGCAGGCAGGCAGGCAGGCAGGCAGGGGTGGGTAGGAAGCATCATGGCAGCAGCATTTGGGCGAGGTAGCAGGCGCTGACAGCTCACACCCCCGGTTCCTCCACATGCAACGGCATGCTACTCCCGGCAGCAGCCGCAGGCCCCTCTTGCGTCCCACCCATGGGTGCCGACTGCGTGCGCACACAGGTTTCCTGGGCGGCAGGCAAGCGCTGGGGCACTTGGCCGCCGCCCACCTGCCAGCAGCTTGTGTGTGAAGCGGCGCAGCCGAGCCCGGTCCCCCATGCTGTGCACGCCCCGCTCCACCGCTCCGGCCGGCATGAAGAAGCTGTGAGCTTCCCACATACGCTGCAGACGGCCGTCATCGTACTGCAGTGGCGCAAGGGGCGGGGGAAGGGGGCTGGGAGGTGGGAGGTACAGATGCACCGGCAGGAGCTGCTGCCAGCTGCCGGTGAGGGACACACGCAGGCTGCCACGCCTGCCCCAATCAGCAGCCGCAGCCAGGGCACACAGGGACGCATCATGCTCTCGGGAAAACAGTTGTAAGCTCCCCCCACGCACCTGCCCCGCTTGTGCTGCTGCTGCGCCGGCTCCAGCTGCCTCCACTGCGCCTGCCGCTGGTGGGTCAGAGGTGGGTGGCGGTGGGCAGCCTGCCGCCACTGGCTCCGCTTCGGGGCAGTCACACTGCGGGCACTCACGCTCTGTCCCCGCAGCAGGAGCTTCCAGCTTTAGGCTGCCAACGTGCTGGGGTAGGTTGCCACCCTCGGCCGCTGCGGTGGCGGTGGCGGCGGCGACAGCGGCAGTGCAGACACACCCAGCATGTGACCCTTGCGGCTGCAGCTGCCAGCCCGTGCTGCTTCGCTGCCACATGAGAATGCCGCCGCACGTCAGTAGCAGAGCGCATGCAGCCAGCAAAGGCAGCGCGCCCCTCCTCTTGCCTACGGCTGCCAGCGGGCGGGCTATCGCCATCCCGCTCTGCGGAGAGTCGGATATGTTTACAGCCGAGTGTGGCAATTCGAGGCAACAAGAGGGTGGGCGCTGTACTACGGACGGTGCGCAACATGCGCCATTCCACAGTGGCGCAGGTGAGCCCACAAAAGCCCACAAAGCAGTTTCTCAAGCATGATCCTATTGTGGTTGACTCAAAGGCTGCGGGGATGCGTTAGCACGCCCTGGGCCTGCGGTTGTGATGAGCCGCAGCGGCACAGGCAGCGCCAGCGCCCACTCCTGTGCACGTCGGGAAATGCACAGGCGGTTCTTCCCAAGTCGGCTGGCTGCGGTTCTTCCTGCCTCTCCTTTTCTCAGGATGGAGGAAGCTGTGCTACAGCATGGCCAGGACGGCGGCAGTGGACTGTGGCAGGCCAAACCGCAAGGGCCGCTGGGTTGGGGCGTGGGGGGGAGGGCCGCAGCAGCAGGATGCTCAGCAGCAGGATGTCACAGCAGCGGCAGCATCAGCAGCAGCAGCAGATCCACAAGACGGGGGGCAGATCTATGCGCAAAGGTGCTGCACAATTGAGATATTACAGTTGTAGCGAGCAGAGGGAAGCTGGAAGAACTGAATATTGCGCTGGCACGGAAGTGGGGGGCTGGATGATGCTGCCATGATGGTCAGGCACAGTGCGCGGCTGCCACCAGCGCTGTGCACGCTGGGTGCAGGGGCGGTGCAGGCCAGCGCTGGCCGGCAGATGCACGTGGCAGGGGAGGTGGGGGCGGGCATAATTGCACACTAATGTAGCGTGACGACGTGCAGATAGATGGGGCAGGCTGCATGAAATGGAGCAGCAGTGGCTCAAAACGGATGGGCCTGTGGCCTTCACGCATACGGGAACGCAGAAGATGTGTTCATTAGTAAGTTAGTTGGCAGAACATGTATTCATTATTAAGTTAGTTGGCCACTATTAAACCCAATAAGATGGTAATACTGACACTGACACTGTAGTAATGCTGTCCAGCAGCTGTAGCTGATGGGTCGAGGTTGGGTTCCTCTCACGCTCTCTGCAACTGATCCCAGGGGCAGCCAGCCCCTCGTGCGCCTCGTTCGCATTTACGCCGTGTCGTAGAGGCCCGACTGGTTGACGTAAGTGAGCGCCGCCATCTGGGTGTCCATAGGCGGGATCAGGGAGACGATCGGCCTCTGCTGGCCCGCGGTAAGGGCGGCAATGCTCTGCGGGCAGTGGGAGGGAGGCGCATGGGCAGGGAGAACATGTGAGAGTCAGCTTGGGGACGACCGTCGTCGTCGTGTGACAACACAGCCCCAGCGCAATGTTCTGCCCAGGCATGGCACCCTCTGGGTCGGCTCAGCTAGAGTACTGCTCGCCAGCCCACCCAACCTGCCTGCCCGCCTCTCCCCCACCCACCCACCTGCGCCTGCTGCACCATGGTGGCGTTGCCTAGCGCAAGCCCCGCCGCCTCCAGCATTGCTGCCAGGTCCACGGCAGTGGTGTTGAGGTAAGCGCCGACGGTGGTGCGCTCGTTGGTGCTGGAGAGGTTGGGTGCATACACGCCCTGCAGTGGGGAAGGGCGGCACCGGGGGGGAGGGTGGCGGCAAGCGTGAGAAGGAAGTAGGGGGGGCACCGCCAGGGGTGCAGTGCAACTCAGCGGGCTGAAGCTAACTGAAGCGGGACGGATGCTGCTTTAGATCAGTGCGGCTGGCTGGGGTACGGCGGCATCGGAGGAGGCAAGGCCCGGGCGGAACACATGCGCTGGCGCCGTTTCTGTGGCAGACACGGCGCCAGCGCGCCTGGCACCGCTATGGCCTTCCTCTGGAAGCGCTTGCCTGGGCGGTGAAGGCGGCAGCCAGCGCGGCCACAAAGCCGATGGTGAAGATCCAGCCGGCCACGCACTTGATGAAGAGCCGCCCGTTGACCGCCTGCAGGCATCAAGCGCAGCATGCCACATCCCCTGGCAGAGGGTTCAACTACACCAGCAGGCCACAGCGTGTCGCACCAGGGACTTCACAAAGATCTTGTACTTGTCAGAGGGCGGGATCGTGGGACGCCGTGGCATGGCGCAGGTCACGCGTTCTCAGCAAACTAGCAGATGGCCACTCAGACTTAGGCATACTGCAGAGCTAACCCGATGCATTGCCCTGTGGCTGCCCCTGCCTCACTTGCCTTGCTCCCCTCAATCAGGCCCACGCCCGCCACGGCGCCCACAGCGGCGTGGGTGGTGCTGCAAGGCAGGTGGGCAGGTCGTGTTGTCGAGCGGGGGCAGGAGGGGGTCAGCAGACGTGGTGCACAGGAGGAGTGTTTTCCAGGGGAAGTCGACCCACAGCATATGCCAGCTCAGCAGCAAGTGCAGTGGGGCTGGCGATGCCAGGGACACTGCGGGCGGCGGGCGGGGCATGGCGGGCGGCGGAGGCGCTGCTCACGAGAGGGGGAGGTCGAAGCGGGAAGCCAGGATGACGACGGCAGCGGCGCAGATCTCCACAGTGAACCCTGCACAAAGGACAGCGGGGCATGCAGGCGTGAGTAGGTCTCGTGTCGACTCAATCGGCAGTGCCTGGTGGGCAACGCGTCCCATCCCAGGCTGGCTCGCCAAGCGCAGCCACGAGTAGCTGCTGGCACACGCCACACACACCGCACACCACATGCCGCACGGGCCCATGGTGTGCATTGGGCGAGCTTGGGCCCCCCAGCATACCCAGCACGCACATGGATGTGCAGCCCTGCAGCTTCCCATCCATCACCTAGCAATAAAAGAGGTAGCTGCCTCACCGCGGGAGTTGGTGAGCTTGGCCATCTGCACGCCCAGCACCCGCATGATCTTGTAGCCCCACAGCGCCACGCCCAGCACGATGCCCACGCCGCCGATGGCCAGCAGCCAGGTGGGCACGGGGGCGGTGCTCGACACCTCGGTGTCACGCCAGATCTGCAGACGGCGAGATAGGGAGGAAAACAGCGTGTGTTGTGAACTGAGTGAGAGCAGGCCCGCGTCCAGGTGGGAACGGGGGCGGAACTTGACGCCTTGGCGCCACGCCTAAATATGCTGCAGTGCAGGCAAGGCCTGTTCTACGCAACTGGGTTGCTTTGTGGGGCAGCAGAGCAGGGTCGGTGGTTACCTGGCAGGGCAGGCACTGGCAGAGTCAGGCAGGTGCCTGCTCAGCTTCATGAAACTGACATCAGAACGGTTCAAGCAGGGCAAAGGGAAGGAGGCACACCTGGTAGATGGCTGCCAGTGCGCCCACCGAGTTTGCCACCTCATTAGAACCGTGAGCTGCAGGACAGTCAGTGGGAGGGAATAACATGAGGTACATGTGAACAGGGATGTGAATGACCGCTGACACACGGCACACATTAGCGCTGGTGGCCCTGAAACCTGCCAGGGCCGGGGCGCTTACCAAAGGAGTTGGCGCAGGCGGTGAAGACCTGCAGGTACTTGAAGCTGGTCTGCAGGCAGGCAGGGGAGGGCGTGTGGATTTTATTCTTTTTCATTTCAGCAGCAGGCTCCGAGCCTTGGGAGTCCCGCGCACTGCCAATGGGAGGCCTTGCAGCCGTCCCAGACGGCACGTGCGCTTTTTAGCCCGCCTCCTCCTGGGCAGAGGTGCCAACCCGTCTACAAGCCGCCCAACCTCCCAACGGCAGCAGCAGATAACACACACAAATGGATGCGAAGCGTAGGGCTGTGAAGGCACAGTGTGGCACCCACCTCTGCCTTGGTGTCGAACACCTCTGCCACGCTGTGGATCTCGGCAACCCGCTCATCCTTCTCAATCTCCTGCACCGGTTACCAGGAAAGCAGAGTTTTCACAACCTGAGCCTGTGGAAGCTGCGGCGGGGTGGGGCCAGAGACGGGACGTCACCGCCAGGGCCGGGCAGGCGGCAGGAGTGCAGCACAGGGCTGCGCGCGACGCGGCTGCCGCTGCCAGCATCTCTTGCCCAGCATGCAGCGCCCCGATGCTTCCCTCCCCAGTGCTGCTGCCTGCTCCCCGTGGACTGAAATGCCCACCCACCGCCCCCGCCCCACCTGGTGGATGTCCTGGTCCAGCCCGTGGTTGAGCGCCTTCCAGAAGCGGGACTTGCGGAAGGTCTGCAGCGCCTTGGGCGTGTTAGTGGGCGCCTGCGGGGCGCACGGCGGGGGGCAGTAGGCAGGGATTGGAGTTCGGTTGTGTGTGAACACCTAAAACCAAGCAGCGATGTGTTGGGCCAGGGACGGAGGGGGAACACAGAGGGCGTTGGTGGGTTACACAGACTGACTGGTGGGGGAGCATCAGGAGCCCAAGACGCCACACCCATGCGCGCCGTTGCGCTCACCTGCTGCTGCGGCTGCTGTGCCTGCTGGGTGCCCGCCTCCTCATCAGACTCATCGGAGCCGCTGCCGCCGCCGGGGGCCTTGTCCTTGCCGGGCGCGGGGCTGGCCCGCTCCATCTCTGCCATGTCGGCCTCCACCCTCTTCTTGATCAGGGGGATGCCCACCAGGGCGGAGATGAGGCAGGTGCCGGTGGCCACGCAGGCTGAGATCCAGGCCTTCTTGGCATCGGGCGTCTTCTCCCACCCAAACTGCATGCCCGCCTGCGGAAGGAGCGGGGCAGGCGGCCGTGGTCGGTGGGAGGCCAGCGGAGGACCAGGCTCGGAGGCCTGCTGGCTTTGCGGGCGCTGGTGCTATGTGTATTAATAGAATCAACCGCCCAGACGCTTACCTTGGCAATGACAAAGTATGTGACGATGAAGAAGGTGGCGAAGGTGAAGAGCGGGAGCCTGCAAAGCAGCGGGGGGGCCAGCAAGCGGGCACGCAGCGGTCAGCCAGCTGCCAAGACAGCAGTCTGCGTTGCGCACAGCAGGCTGAGTGCACACACAGCAGGCGGCATGCATGCACGCTGTCCCAGCGCAGGCCCGGCTGCAGCAGGAGGCGGCGCAGCACAGCACAGCACAGCACAGCCAGCACAGCACAGCACAGCACAGCACTCACAGCCAGAGGCTGCGCTGGTACGCGTTGTTGCTGCGCAGCACGATGAGGCGGATGAAGAAGAAGAGGACGATCGAAAAGCCGCCGGCCAACACTGGGGAGACCACCCAGGAGAGGCACTGCGGGCAGGGGGGCGGGGCGGGGTGGGTGGGTGCGAAGGCGGCCAGTTCGGCGGGCTGTCTTGGGTGCCGACGGCTGCAGCAGCAATGGCACAGCCAGCTGTGAGCTCAAGTGGGGGGTCGGGCCCCGCTGCATGCCTTGCCACCAGGCATATCCCTTCTCCCTGCGCGCAGCCCTCCTGCGCACTCCCGGTCATGCTGGAACAAAACAGTAGCTAAGCTCACTCGCAGCCGCCATGCCCCCATTTCCACACAGTGCAGCCCTTGCAACAAGCGCTGCTTCTGAATCCCACACACTCACGATGCCAGCCAGGCCCTTGAGGTACGGGAACTTTGAAACCGTCGTCGCCCAATTGACGGCATCCCAGCCGGCGGACACGACTGTCATGCCCACCACAGCCGACACGATAGAATGGGTGGAGGAGACGGGGAGCTGCATGGTTGCGTTTGCGGTGGGCGGGGGAAGGGGAGGCGGGAAGGGGAGATGAGGCACACTGGTGTGCAGGCAGGAGGAGGTGCAAGGCGGGTGGCGCGGAGGCAGCAGCAAGCAGCAGCAAGCAGCAGCAAGCAGCACGCAGCAGCAAGCAGCACGCAGCAGCAAGCAGCAGCAACAACATGCAAAGACAGTAATTCATGGCTGCACACCTCCATGTGCGTGGCGATGAGCAGCCAGATGGATGTAGCCAGGAGCGCGCACAGCATGCCATCTGCACATGGGCACAAGGTGGGGACCAGGAATCAACCAGCTGTGGTGCGACAGGCGGTGAGCGCGACGCCAGGAGGGGCGCTGCCTGGGCCGCTGGCTGCTTGCTTGGCCGTGGTGGGCAGGAATTTAAAGCAATGTGCATATGCAGCGGCTGTCTGCTGTCACACCACCACCACCACACCCTGCTTCCCCCCCCCCCCCAGACCCACACACTCACAGGCCAGCACATCGGGCTTGTCCAGAAAGTATGAGACGTTGGTGATGCCGGAGCGGATGGTGGAGACGACTCCAGAGCCCATCAGCACGGCACCAGTAAACTCGAAGATTGCTGCAGGGGCGGGGGGGCGGGGGGGGGCGCGGGGCGGAAGGCAGGGAGGGTGGGCGCCGGCGGGAGCGCGGTGCAGAGGATTCGACGTTGGGGGCTGCCCATGTCACGACGGTGTGGGCTGCCCAGAAGGGTAAACCCAATTCTAGCAGAAGCAGACGAGGCACTCGGGCGGGCGGCCATGCGGAGACGGAGCAGGCGGGCGGGCGGGCGGGGCGGCAATGCGGCAGGCAGGGCAGGCAGGCAGGGGCGCAGGCTTACATGCCACCAAGAGCGCCTGCCGCATGGTGAGCGCGCGAGAACCGACGCTAGGGCCAAACGCATTCGCGCAGTCCTTCACTCAGGCGATCAGGAGTGGCAGAGCGGCTGCGTGAGGGGCCGTGCCTTGCCCGCGGTGCCAATTTGGGCGTGCGGCCAAACCTCCTGCTCCTTGTCACCCCATGCCCCTCCTGCCTTCTCTCAGGGCACGCCCCTCACGCCCCTCCTGCCCCTTGTCACCCCATGCCAGCTATAAATTTTAGATGGGCTGGACTGGCACCTGGGCTGTCATTGCGCAGGCAGCCTGCGGTACCACCACCCATGCCAGCTGTGCACCTAGCTGCAGTACCCTCCGCCGCATCGCAAGTCACTCACATTTGCGCCCAAGCCGAAGCCGACCACGAAGCTCAGCCCAATGCCGCAAATGAACACTGCAGGGGGGCCCGGAGCGGGAGGTGAAGACCCAACCACCCTACCACGCCGCCCCACCCGGGCGTGCGTGACATCTGAACCATGCCTTTGGCGACGGCATGCATACATTATCGCTTGTACTTACTCCATAGCACGTCATTGTACACCATGGTGCGTGAAGGCCCCCAAGTGCCAGTTGCCCGTCCGTGCTGAGACCGGTGTGTGGGCGCCCGTCCCCCAACGTTTTGTGGTCTTCTTCAGACAGAGTGACAAGAGCGATAGACAGCGCCATCGCGCTCTGATCACCCGGCCTTAAAGGCGAGGTGGCACCGGAAGTGTGGAGGGCGTGTGCCGCTGAACGCGCGCGACGGGAGCGTGGCCCTACCACGGCAGGACGATTAGAGGATTAGTTTATGGCATGTCGCAACAATTGCCAGTGTGGCCAATCAGCGCGCTATCATCGCTGGGCAAGCTGCCCGTCCCCTCCCCTACCGCCGCGGGCGGCAGTGCACCGCCGCGGGGCGGAGCAGCCAGGCAGAGCCGCTGGCACCCCAGCAAGCCACCATTCACAGCCCCTTCATTTCCAAACCCATCCGCTGCGTGCGCTTGCCCTCCCGCGAGTAACCCAGGGCGAGAAGTGAGCAGCGCAAGCGGTTGCATGTTTACAGGGAGCTTCACAGGATGGAGCAGCGCCTGAAGGGTGTGCGCCACGACACGACACTGGCATTGCGCCCAGCATTGGCAAAGGGGCGCCAGGCCGGGGTCGGATTGACAAAAACGCAGTGCTACCAGAAGTTGCTGATTGAGTGAGAAAAGAAGACAGGCATGCATTCCTTGCCTGGTGCCACATCGTAGAGGCGGGCATGGCATCATGGGGTGCTGGGCAGGATGTTTGGGAATGGAGCGAGAGGCAGGCGGACACCCCACAGGCACACCATGTCAGCCTTGCTGGGCCCCGCTTCTCCCATCACGCCTTCCATCACGCACGCCTTCGACACGGCCCTCACAGCGGCCACCAGTGTCCCGCTGCCTCTGCCGCTGCGCGTGCTGGGGCAGCGGTTGCCGGCACCCTGCCGCCGCCGGCGACAACGCTGCTACTTTGCTGCTGCTGCCGCTGCTGCCGCTTCATCGCTTGCTGCCGCTGCTGCTGCTGCTGCATGCATTGGGGCAGGCGCCGCGCACGTGCGTGTGCAGGGCGGGCAGGGCAGCTCAGCTGTCTCCGGAGTTGTCCTGGAACAGCTCATCAACCGCCATGCACAGGGCGGTGAGGAAGGCCAGGTCGGCGCCCGGCTGCGCCTCGATGAAATAGTTGTCGGCGTCCGTGAGGGCTGCCGACATGAAGGCCTGCACGCCGCTGAACCGGCTCTCCTTGTGGATCTGTATGGGGAGAGAGGGAAGGGGGCAGGGGGGCAGGCAGATGAGCAGGGTAGGCAGAAAAGGCCCCACTGAACCGGCTCTCCCTGTGGATCTGTATGGGGAGGGAGGGAGGCGAAGGCAGAGGGAGGGGAGGGGGCAGGGGGGCGGGGAGCTGAGTGGGGCAGGCAGAAAAGGCCCCGATGAACCGGCTCTCACAATGGACCTGTGTGGGCCTGCTGGCAGCAGCAGCTGCAGCTCAGCACGGCAGCCAGCTCAGCACGGCAGCCAGCTCAGCATGGCGGCCTCAGCTTGCGTGCAGGGCAGGCATGCGTGCATATGCTGCAGGCAGCTACACGGCCGGCGCCGGCGGTGACCCAATGGAAGCTGGCATGCCAAGGGCGGGGTGGGGGTGTTGCAAGACATGCGCGCACCTTTGCAATGACCGTCTCGCGGCCGCCCCGCACGTCCAGCACCTCGAATTTCTTGGCCAGGAAGTTGCCTGCGGGGCGCGGTTGTGGTGGGGGAGCCGCAGAGTGGGGCATGGTGCGCGCGGTAGCAGGTGTCTCAAGCTGTTACCTGCCAGTGCCGCTGGGTCAAGTCAGGTCGTGACCAGGGGAGTGCCTATGGTACGGCGCTGCATGCGCCACGCCGCTGCGCAGCCACGTCCACCCAGCCAACCCTGCCCTGTCAAAGGCACTGAGCTGGGCTAGGTAGGATGAGGGGTGCGCTGGGGTCTGACCCCCAGAAAGCCCACCCACCATTGACCTGCAAGCCCGCCTCCTGTTCCCCCTCCCCAAACCTGTGCCTCTAGTGCGCCATACAGGCACAGCATGGTGTGTGCCCCGCCCACCCGCCCACCCTTGACCTGCAAGCCCGCCTCCTCCCCCTCCCCAAACCTGTGCCTCTATTGTGTTGTAAAGGTACAGCATGGTGTGTGCCCCGCCCGCCCCGCCCCGCCCACCCACCCTTGACCTTGAAGTCCGGCTCCTGGTCTCCATCCCCCACCAGGGCCGACAGGAACACATTCACGGTTGGCTTGAGAGTCAGCAGCTTCTTCCTGCAGCAGTGACCGGCAGTTGTGAACAGAAGTGCTTTGTGATTGAAGGGGCGGTCAGATCCAAGGCACAGGGCCTCATCAAATGGCCGGTCACCTCTGCATGGGACGCTGTGGGGAGGGGAGGGCCACAAGACGCACGCAGGCAACTCATCGCCCCAAAGGTTCACTACCCTGTGCCTGCCAGAGGATAAACGAGCCGCACAGAGCGGTGGCAGCAGGTCAGTGCCAGGAAACCAGACGCAGGGTGATGGGCTCAGCAGCTGCTGCATGTAGGAGTACAGACGTGTGGAGGGGCGCAGAGGCGGTCGATGCCATGGGGGGGCGCAGGCCGTGAAGGGCCGCGGGCAGCAGGCAATTGGCGGCAGGCTCCGAGGTTGGTGACCGCCGCCCCACTCCCTGCTGCTCCCTCCCCACCACAAACTCATGCCCCCAGGTAGCTTCGGTCCCTGCCCACCTCCTCCGGCACACTCACTTAATGGTGGCCACGTGCTGGGTGAAGTCGCCCCCCCGGAAGAGCTCCCAGGCGGGCTTGAGGGACATGAGCTTCTTCTGCAGGCCGCAGGCGGGGCGCCCCGCGCCGTCCAGCAGCACGCGCTTGTCCCGCATGGAGAGCAGCTTGGCGTTGACGCTGCACATGGGTGGTAGGTGGACAGACCCTTGTAGAGTTGCCCCAGTGGTAGGTAGCGATAGTCCGTTACTGATAGTCCACAAGGTTCCGGGCAGGACCTGGTGTGGTGGGTGTCATCCCCGGGAGGCACACCGCCAGCGGATCATGCATCCGCATGGCAGCATGATCACGCTATGCTGGGGAGGGCACAGCGTGGCCGTGGTACGCTAGGAGGCTGCCAGCGGGCGAGGTGGGGTCAGGCAGGCAGGCAGGCAGGCAGCCAGGGTGCCCGTTCTCAGCACAGCCAGCTGCGCAGGTGGCCATGTGGCATGTGGCAGGCCCACCTGAACCATGCGCTCCCATCAGGGCCGGTCACGCTGAAGCCGTCCCCGGTCATGCTGAACTTCTTCTCCTTGGCCTTGAGAGTGATCTGCAGCACAAAAAAATACATCACATGGGCAGTGGAAGGTCAGGCAGCGCTCGAGAGCAGCGGCAGCACCCGCATGCCGGGGGCGGGGCAACAGGTGTCGGCGGGGCAGGAGGCGTGAATGGGCTGGCAGTTGCTTGCGGCAGCGGTGTGCACTCCTCCAGGCAGAGCAGTGAAAGGTGTCCGGTCAGTACGGCGCAGCATGTGAAGCAGAACGTGCAGTGGCAAACTCAGGGGTCGCGCCGTTTCTGTTACAACAGCAGTGGGCAGCAGGCTGTGGCTGGGTGCAGGCGGGGCGGCGGCGGGGGCGGTGGGCTGTCGGCGGCTCAACACGCCTTTCTGCTGCTCCCCCCGCTGTCCCTCGACTTCCATCGCGTGCTTACTGTTCCCGGCGTGCAGTAGCCGGCGTCCACGACGGGCGTGGCGGGCCCACCAGCGGGCGCCGGGCCGGGCGGCAGCAGTTGCCCTAGGTATGCCATTCTCGCTCTCGATTCGCGGTGTTGGCGTCTGAAACCTCTTGCTGGTGCGACGGAGCAGCAAGAGATGCAGCCAGCTCCCAACTGACCAAGTGGTAGCTGGAGTCTGAGCCAGTGTTGTTCTGCCTGTACCGTACAGTGATCTGCAAGCTGCGCCGGCACCCCGCTCTGGCAGCTGACTGCCTGTTGCACAATGGTACACGTGCGGCAGCCAAGTCAGGAAATGGCAGGAGTCACACGTTAGATGCCAGCGGCATTCATTCGTTTTTGTGCGCCCAACATGAGATGGGGAAGCACACGAGGCGGTTGGGGGATATGACCGCAGGGCAGCCCCGGGCTTGCAGGGGGTAGATAGACTGCTGGGCGCATGCAAAGAGATCTGAGAGAGGTGGTGTTCATGGGAGGATCACTGAGCCCGGCTGGTAGGCCAGTCACCGCCTGCCGCGCCCACTGAAGCGCTGGTGCTGGCGCTGCACCGCTGGCGCTGCACCGGTGCCGCCAGCCCAGCCATCGCCAGCCCAGCCGTCGCCTGGCAGCCATCCTGACCAGCCCAGCGGCGAGCCTCATGCAGCGCCCCAGGCCTCCCACAAGGAGTGTGCCCTCTAGTCGTCCTGCTGCACATCTTGGAAGAGCTCGTCCACTGCCATGCAGAGGGCGGTGAGGAAGGCCAGGTCGGCGCCGGGCTGCGCCTCAATAAAGTATGTGTCGCTCTCGCTGACAGCGGCCTGCAGGGAAGGAGAGGGCGCGGGTGTGAGAGGCGGTTGGGGGGGCGGCAGTGCATGAGAGGGCAGCAAGGAGGGGCGTGGTATCGGCCGCAGCGGGCAGAAGGGATAGGACGGCACGTGCCGAGGCGGCGCGGGCTGCTGCCGCCTGTCCGACCACATGATGCAGTGCGGCCCCCAGTCCCCTCCCCTCCCACTTGCCTTGACGAAGGCTGCCACCCCGCTGAACCGGCTCTCCTTGGAGATCTGTTGACAGAGGGAGGGGAGAGGGGGACGAGGGGAGGGCTCAGGGGGGAGGTGAGGTGAGCAGGGCGGGACAGCAGGGGGCGGGCAGGCAGATGCGGCCAGCAGCAGGAGCGGCAGCAGGAAGGGGAGGCAGGGGCAGCTGCCGGGGCGGGCTGCGCAGGCGGCCTGGGTTTGAGCTGGCGGTCTGCTCGCTCATGGCATCAAACAGCCACTTGGCAGCGGGCAAGCTTGGCAGCTGAGACATGGCGGGTGGGCGGGCAGCAGAGCAGCAGCAAAGCGCGCACCTTTGCAATGACGGTCTCGCCGCCGCCCCGCACATCCACCACCTCGAACTTCTTGGCCAAAAAGTTGCCTGCGGGGGTGAAAGGTTGATGCGGTTGATGTGATGTTATGTGTGCATTTCCCTTTGTGGGGCCAGCTTAGATCCCAGCACAGCACACGCCATGGGTGGGAAGCTGTAGCGGGGTTGGCTTGTTGGGGTGGGGGCAGAGGGGGAAGAGGCCGGGTGTGACATGGAAGGGCAGGTGGTGCTGCTTGGCCGATTCACGACGCAACGGCTGCCTGGGCACCCCCCGGCCCCATCCACGTGTCCCGCACCGTGTTCGAAAATTTGTGCGACACAAAAAGAAGCAGCAATGTGGGTCCAAGTGGCAGCGGGGACCCACCCTTGACCTCGAAGTCTGCCTGCCTGTCGCCATCATCTCCCGCCAGGAACACGTTGACGGTGGGCTTGATGCTGAGCATCTTCTTCCTGCGTGTGGGTGCGGGTGGGTGGGTGGGTGGGGCGCAGGGCAAGGGGAGCAGGGCAGGTGTAAGAGCGCTCAGCAGCGTCCTCATTCAACTGCTTAGCAGCGCACTCCTTCAACTGCCTGATGATCTGATGCGGGCAGCACCCGGCTTGAGCCTCTCCCCTGCCCAGCCGCCACGCACCCCTGCCCCTGCCTGATCAAGCTGGTCAACCCCTGGTCAAACCCCTCTGCTCCCCTACCTTCCCCTCCTTTCTTAAACCTCCTTCGTCAGCACCCATGTCGGCTCACTCACTTGATGGTGGCCAGCACCTGGTCCGAGTCGTCCCCCTTGAACAGCTGCCACACGGGCTTCAAGGCCAGCAGCTTGCGCTGCAGCCCGCAGGCGTCGCGCCCCTGGCTGTCCTCAATGATGCGCTTGTCCTTGAGAGATATGAGCTTGGGGCTCAGCCTGCATGGGGGGCGGGTGTACGGCGGGGCAGAGGAGGCGGTCAGGGAGCGGGCAGCATGTGGGGGGGATGGGGGGCCTAAGACAGCATGTGTGGTGGGGGGGGCCCCCGTAGCTAGCTGCTCGCTGTGTTCTTCAGGCGTGTGGCATCTGGGCATTATGCCTGCAGCACAGGATGGGTGAAAAGGGAAACACATAGTGTGGGACGCATTGAGGGCCTCGCAGGATACTGTCAGTGGCCTGCCAGGCTTGTGCAGGCTCGTCAGCTGGGTTGGGGCTCAATCAAACGGGCCTGTCGGGAGGGGCGCTTGGCCGCAGCAGGGCTGAGAGGAACGCATTCTGGCATGCTCCAAGGTTAGCACGCAAGCAAGCTGTCCGACAGGTGGGCGGCAGCCTGGGGTGGCAGGGGCGCAGGGGGGCGCCGGCGCGCTCCCTGCACCAAGCGGTACAGGCAGGGGCAAGTGAGCGGGGGGCAGGCCGGCTGGCTGGCAGGCAGGCTCACTTAAACCAGACGTCTCCCTCAGGGCCCGTGACCTTCATGCCATCGCCCCCAATGCTCAGGCCCTTCTCCTTGGCCTTGAGAGTGATCTGCACAGGAGCAGGCAGCGGTTGTCAACAGGAGCGCTGGGCGGCGGTGACGCCTGTGAAGGCGGGGTCACCCTTGCGCGCAGGCGGGCGGGGGTGACATTGTTACTCAATCATACCGTGGATGGCGCGCAGTAGCCGGCGTCCACAACTGCCACTGCGTGGCCCCCGCCCTCGCCGCTTGGCAGAAGGTGCCCAACCATGTCGAGGCGACCGGGAGTGAGGGTTGGGAGATGGGAAGGACGAGCTGCGAGGCCTGACGGGGAGTTGCGAGACAACGGCGAGAGTGCACAACCCCCGATACGGGGTATGGGCACCATTCAAGGACCAACGCCACCTGGAAAAGCGTACTGCCCGCTTCTCCACCAGGGCAGGCCAGCCTGGGCAAAACCTGCCTGCCATTCCATTTCAGAAAGGAAGGGACACGCCTGTCACCCAAACGCCATGGGCAGGAAGAATGGTTGGCTCACCTTTGCATGAACAGGGTGCATGCCAGCAGCTGGCTGCTGCGGCTGCGGAGTGGATCCCACGCGTCAGTGCAGCTCTGCCTAGGTGGCGCTACAGCAGGCCACAACTGGCCGCCGCCGCCGCATGCAAGCATGAGACTGGGCATTGCTGGTGCCGGTGAGAGCCAATACGAAGCTGCTGCCCACCTGCTGCAGCACCCTGCCGTGCAGCGGAGGGTACCACGCGAGGTGCTGCTAGGCCGCTGGCGAAGGTGCTGGGGTGGCGGGCCCCAGGAATGCAGCACGCTGGTGCAGCGGTGCTTGCCGCTGCATACGTGCATGGTGGATCCTGCATTTACGTCGATATTCTAGCAAAGATGTGGCACGATGCGCTCGACTTGTCCGCCTAAGGTCCGCCTGCACCCCGGCCCCGCCAATTTGAGGTGCCTTCCAACCAGCTTAGAGCACTTCCAGGTGCCGAGTTGCGGGCAACTGCTAGCCTGCCCTCCCTTGAGTGCACGACATGCCCATCCATTCTGGCACCTCTGTTTTTCAGCATGCTTCAGTTCATCATACAAAATAAACCAGCTGCAGATGCGGCATGTGCATGTGCACATAACAGCGCCCTTCGCCAGCCCGTCGCCGGCCCTGAACGATGCGCTGGGATTGTTAGCAACGCTATGACGTACTTCTCTGGCCCCCAAAGCGGCGCCAGAATCCGCCCCGGCAGAGGGTCAGCGCAGCAGGCGGGGCAGCAGATGAGGCCTCCCCTTGGCCACCACGCCGGCCGTCCCAACCCTCTCCATCGCTCGTCACATCTCCCCGCTGTCCTACAGAACAGACGTGTGACGTGCGTGGCAGACACCAGCATGGCGGCCCTCGCTCAGTCCACCCGCGCCTTCGTGGCGGCCCCCGCGGCCACCCGCCGCGCTGCCCGCACCAGCGTGCGCGTGCAGGTGCGCAACCGAGGCGCTTGGGCCGGCACATGGACAAAGCTCCAAAACCGCGCCGTTGCCGCCGCCTCCCGCTGCCGCCACCGCCGCTGCTGCGCAGCCAGCTGTGCAGACCTGCCCTCTGTGCCTGAATTTCTGCTCCCATATCGTTCGATACTGTCACGTTGCAGCACATGTGTTGATGCCTCCGCCTTCCCCACTGGCGCTGGGCCCGTGCTGTCGCGACCGCCACTGCTCTTCCGCTGCGCCCTCACCGCCTCACTCTTGCATCGCCGTTGCCTGTGCAACGCCTTGTTCCCCTGCAGGCGCTCGTGTCTGTCGACTCCTTCTCCAAGGATGACATCATCGTCTCCCCCTCCATCCTCTCCGCCAACTTTGCCAAGCTGGGCGAGCAGGTGGGGGCGCAGGGGGGGATCTGGATGTCCAGGGTTGCATTCGATCGTGGCCGGGCGGGCGGTTGTGCTCACACGCCACCTCCGCTGGCAAAGAGGAGCAGAGCTTCCCGCCAAAATACGCCCGTCAGTTACGGTTCTGGGCAAGCCTGAATCGACTCACTCCTTCCTCACCCTTTCGCCCCCACTGTTGTGTTGCGTGCCTCCTCTGGCCCGCCTGTGTAGGTGGCGGCCATTGACAAGGCTGGGTGCGACTGGATCCACGTGGACGTCATGGACGGCCGTTTTGTGCCCAACATCACCATTGGGCCCCTGGTGAGCACTGGAAGCAACCTGCACATAAGTTCTTCTTTTTCCGTTTGGCTAGGAGCACTGCTCGTGCACGTGCACGTGTGACCAGGAAACCGGGGCGGACGGAGGCGGGGGCGCTCCGTGCCCACTAGCACCAGTCTCCCCTGCTGAGCGGATGCTGAACCGGGCGGGGCTGTGGGTGTGGGGCTGAGGGGAGAGCGCAGAGGGGGCGCTGCACGCATGTACAGCGCGATGCACAAGCACACCCGCACCCCCACTGCTCTCCTCTCCTCCCCGCTGCTCCGTCGTGGCTTGATCCCCCACCCGCTCTCCAACAACTCAATGCCCGGCCTGCCTCCCCTTCCTCCCTGACTGCACCCCGTCAGCTGGTGCACGCCCTGCGCCCCGTCACCGACAACCCCCATTTCCCCTTTATCATTCCGCTTTCGTGTCACCCCAGCGTTTCTTCCCCCTGTGATTCCACCCCACAGGTGGTGGATGCCCTGCGCCCCGTCACCGACAAGCCCCTGGACTGCCACCTCATGATTGTGGAGCCGGAGCTGCGGGTGGCCGACTTTGCCAAGGCCGGCGCCGACATCATCTCTGTGCACTGCGAGGGGGCGGCCACCATCCATCTGCACCGCACCATCAACCAGGTGGGTGGGCGGGTGGGCAGTCGCAACAGCAACAGCAAGCATGTTGATGGGTGGGCGGGTGGGCAGTCGCAACAGCAACAGCAAGCATGTTGATGGGTGGGCGGGTGGGCAAGGCGCAACAGCAGCAAAACGCAGTGCACACCCAGTGGTTGCGCACGCAATGGAGCAGCCACCCTGCTTTGCCTGGTGCGGGTTCTACTGGCCCCAGCCCTCCCCTTGACGCCAGCACCACGCTCCGCCCATGCACTCTGCACCTGCACCCACCTCGTCGCCCTCCCCTCTCCCCCTCCCCCCCTCCCCCCCCCCCTCAGATCAAGGACCTGGGCCTGAAGGCGGGCGTGGTGCTGAACCCCGCCACCCCCCTGGAGGCGATTGAGTATGTGCTACCCATTGTGGACCTGGTGCTCATCATGTCGGTCAACCCCGGCTTTGGCGGCCAGAAGTTCATCGAGAGCCAGGTGCGGGCGGGCGGTTGCGTGCTTGTGTGCGTGCATGTGGAGGGGAGTGTCGCGTGGTAGATGGCGCTTGCATGCGTGAGAGGAGGACTGCAGCGTGGTGCGGAACGATTCTTTGCCAGAAGTGCGTCGGGAGCCAGGTGCGGGCAGGCGGGTGTGTGCAAGGATGCAGTGCGCACAACTCATGATCACGGCACCTTGCCCCCTCAGAGGGAGGTGTGGACGTGCGGGTGTCGTCCACCATGAGAGTGTTGCGCTCCTGTCGCTAACTCCGCGTGTACTGCCCTGCCCCACTTTGCACTGCCCCCTCCTCGCCCCTACTCGCAGGTCGACAAGATCCGCCGCCTGAAGCAGATGTGCCTGGAGAAGGGCTGCAACCCCTGGATCGAGGTGGATGGCGGCGTGACGCCCGAGAACGCGTACAAGGTGAGGAGGGGCAGCACGATGATGGGGGGCAGAAACAGGGAGGGGAAGAGAGGGGCAGGGCAGGGCAGGGTGGGGTGGGGAGAAGACAGGTGGGCGTTTGCAGGAACCCAACGCGCGCACAAGGTGGGGAAGGTGGTGCTGATCTCGAGACCTTTTCGGCGAGCAAGGGAGGGATGAAGCGCGCCCGTCACACCTTTGCCTGATTGAGGTGCCTGCCAAAGCCTGACGCTCCTGCCTCTCTGTATGCCATGTGCCCCCCGCAGGTGATTGAGGTGGGCGCCAACGCGATTGTGTCTGGCAGCGGCGTGTTTGGCGCCAAGGACTATGCCGCCGCCATCAAGGGCATCAAGGAGAGCAAGCGCCCCGCCACCGTGAACGCATGAAGCATGCATGCGCAGTAGTGTGTGCGTGCTAGGCTTGGGAGCATTTGCGTGAGCCCGGCACTGGTGTGATGCCTCGGTGGGCCCGCCCGCCCTGTTGCTGCATTTCATTCCCAGCCCATCCCCCCTGCTTTCTGCTTTCCTCAACACCTCGTCTCCGCCCCCTGCCACATCTTTTATTGCCCCCTGCCTGCCCGCTTTGCTGTGTCTCTGTCCTGAGGAGAGAATTCTTTCGTAGCTTGCCCCTGCCCCCTCGCTCCCGTCCCGTCCTCCCCCGGTGCCCCGGCCGTGTCCCTGCGGTGCACCCTCCCCACATTTTTGCTTGGCGGCCGCAGCAGCCGCTCGTGTACCTGCTGTAACACACACATGTGCTCTCCAGTGAGGTGGGGTTCATGAGCAACTCAACTCTGCGGCAAGTGACGGGCGCTGAGTTGGCGCCGCTGTGAAATTTGGGCTGCAACCGCGGCTATTTGCGCCTGCGGCGAAAGCTGCTCGGATCGGAACTCTCCTGGTAGCGTTTTCCGGAGCAACAGCCCGGAAAGGAAGACGCCAGCGGAGGGCCGTGAGCGGGCGCCGCCATGGCGCTGAAAGTGCAGGCCCCCGATGGGGTGAAGGTGAACGGGACAGTGTGCATTCTACGAAAAGCGCCGGCATTCTCCCAACACACATGCATGTTCCGACTGGCAGCGCTCACTCCGTGGCGGCGTCGCGCCGCGCCGCGAGACCTTTTTCATCGCACACTGGACTTGGAAGCTGTATGAAAGGCTGGGCGCTTGCCCGCTAGCCGACCCCCCGCTACTTGCTGCTGCCAGTGCTGCCGCCAGCCGCCGCCGCCGCCCGCTGCCGCCGCCTCCCTGCCCAAACCCAGCTGCCGCGCCGGCTGCACCGCAGGTGTACACCGTGTCGGGCGGCAAGAACATCCCTGCCTGGCTGTCTGACAAGAAGAAGAAGGCGCTGCGCAAGGACGAGGAGTACCGGCGGCGCATTGAGCTCATCCAGGTGTGTGGGGCGGTCGGTTTGTGTGCTGCTGTCGACATCAATCCATCAAATCGGTTTGAAGGGACATGCAGGTTCTGTGGTCAGGGTGATGGGGGGAATGCGCGCATGTGGTGTGCCACACACTGTCTGCGACGACGCTTCAAGGCCCCTCCGAGTTGCTGAGAGCTACCGGGACGCCAACAAGCAGAGTGCTGGCGCTTGCTGCAGTGCTGCTTTTGCAGCCATACCAAAGTGCAGCAGCACCTTAGCCAGCAGCCCATGGGAGGCATGCGGAGGTTGACCAGCCGGTGGCGGCCCTGCCGATGGCGTGCTGCTCACCCTGGCACGCCTGCGCACCTCTGCCTGCCCGCCCGCCTGCCTGGCCGCAGGATTTCGAGTTCCCGGCGGGCTGCCAGCGCATCAAGGTCACGCCGGATGGCCAGTACATCTTTGCCTCGGGGTACCACCCGCCCCAGGTGTGTGCAGCGCGTCACGTATCGCTTCATTGTATGCTGCTGTGTGGCTGCCGCCGCTCATCCCCTGTTGGGTGCTGCCCCTTACCTGCTGTCGGCGCTGCCCGCTCCCCTGCACCTGGCACTCACCCGTGCACCCTTCCCGCTGCTGCTCCTCCCTGCTCATTCGCCTTCCCGGCAGATGCGGTGCTACGACGTCAACCAGCTGTCGATGAAGTTTGACCGCCACCTGGACTCTGAAATCGTCGACTTTCAAATCCTGTCGGACGACTACTCCAAAGCCGTCTTCCTGTGCGCAGACCGCAGGTGGGAGGGGCAGCGATGCAGGTGGATGTGCAGCGGGCTTGGAACAAGCGGCTTGGGGTGTGGTCTGCCCGACATTGGGCTGGCGGCAGCGGGCAGGCAAGCGGGTCAGCCGCAGCGCACTTGCCCGCTACTGGCGCAACAGCTGCAGTGCCGCGCTGCTGCACTGTCTCAAACGCACGCTTCTGGCCCCCGGCGCCCCCTCCCGGTGACCCCTCCCTCCGCAGCATCTGCTTCCACGCCCGCTTTGGCTCCTACTACAAGACGCGCGTGCCCAAGTTTGGGCGTGACCTGGCGTACTGCCCCTTTTCTGCCGAGCTTCTGGTGGCCGCCTCTGCCCCCGAGGTGTACCGCCTCAACCTGGCAGAGGGGCGGTTCCTGTCCCCCCTCAACTGCCGCTCCCCCGCGGTCAACGCCTGCGGCATCTCCCCCGCCCACGGCCTGCTGGCGTGCGCCGGGGAGGACGGCGGGCTGGAGTGCTTTGACACCCGACAGCGCAGCTCGTTGGGGTGGCTGGACGCTGCGGGCGCGGCGGGCGCGCGGGGGCAGGCGCTGACCGCGCTGCGCTTTGACGACAGCGGCATGCACGTCGCGGTGGGCACCAGCGGCGGCCTGGTGGCCCTCTTCGACCTGCGCTCCCAGGTGGGCCAGGTGGTGTGGGACGGGTGGGGCGGGTAAGTGAGGTGGGGCGGGGGTGGGGGAGGTGTTCCTGTTTCCCTCCTGTGCACTATAGTGCGCATCTTGCCCCTCCTGAGCTCTCGCCCGCTTATGTCTTGACGGGACCGCCTGAGTGTGTCTGTTGCAGCGCCCCATGGTGGTCAAGGATCACATGTACGACTCGCGCATCGTGGACATCAAGTTCCACTCGGCCATCAACGGCGGCAGCGCCGGGCAGCACGTCATCTCGTCAGACCGACACATCATCAAGGTGGGCAGGCAGGGGGGCGGGCGGGGGCGGGGCGGCAGGGCACAGCATTGCAGATGACGAGGCGCGGGTGGGTGTGGAGCACCACCGCACCTCCCATGTGTGTCTGCCACCTGGCCATGCAGTGGGTAACCCCCGTGTGTCTTGCACGCTGTGCCCGCAGGTGTGGGAGGCCGACAGCGGGGAGGGTTTCACCAACATTGAGCCAGAGGGGGCGGACATCAACGATGTGTGCGTGTGGCCGCGCAGCGGTCTCGTCATGGTCGGCTGCGACTCGGGTGAGAGCAGTGCCACAGTGTACAGGGGTGAATGATGATGAAATGGTTAATCATGAGTGGGGTCGTGATTGGGTTCAAGGGGTGGGGTTGTTCACAGGGGGCGAAATGCGGAGCTGTGGTTAGGGCTAGAAAGTCGGCACGGCCTGTGTGAGGGTGGTGCGGGGTGCAGCCTGGCGGGTGAGTAGTGCCACGGCAACAGGGCACAGCGGTGCATCGCTGCTGCAGTGCATACCTCACCCCACCTGTCCCCGTCCCCGCAACGCCCCGCCCCCGCTGCAGCCCGCATGCGCGCCTACTTTGTGCCCGGCCTGGGCCCGGCCCCCAAGTGGTGCTCCTTCCTGGAGAGCTTGACAGAGGAGCTGGAGGAGAGCGCCAACCCAACTGTGTACGACGACTACCGCTTTGTCACGCGCGCCGACCTGGTGAGATTGCTCAGCTGTCCAGAGCTGAGCCTGGGTTCCCCCAGCTAGTCGTGTGCTTGCTGGGTGTGTGTGCTGTCGGCTTGCTTGCTGGTGTGCGCTGCCAGCGCGCTTGCTGCCTGCCGTGTGCGCTGGCGTGTGCTGTCGGCTTGCTGCCTGCCGTGTGCTGCGTGTGTGTGCTGCTGTTTGGGGAGGGGTGGCCTGAGTGGGTGGGCCTCGCGTGGTGGTGGGCACCCCGCCTGCTGCACGCCCTCCCATTGCCCTGCCTCTCCTCCTGCCCTCCTATCCCTACCCTTTGTACCATCTCTGTGCCATCTCTGTGCCATCAAGCTGGCCTGGTCGGCACCCCCCTGCTGCATGCCCCCAAGGCCTCTTCTGCACAATCTCCCTTCGTCCCTTCACCCCCCCACCCCTCCATTTCTCTCGTGCAGGAGAAGCTGGGCCTCACCCACCTGGTGGGCACCCCCCTGCTCAGGGCCTACATGCACGGCTTCTTCATCGACAACCGGCTCTACGGCAAGGCCAAGGTGGGTCGACTTCCTGGTGTCAGCCTGCCCTGGTGTTGCTTTTGCGGCAGCTGCTGTCTGGGGGCTGGCAAACACCATTTCCGACAGGAGCCCGCTCTTGTCACTGTGTCTTCCGCGCCACATGATTGTGCCACACATGCTGGCTGGCACAGCATCTTCTTGCTCGGCAGCGCGCTCACACTGCCTGGCTGCCCGTGACCTACTTTGCTTGCATCACTGCAGGCGATTGCGGACCCCTTTGCCTACGATGCATACCGCGCCAAGCGCGTGGCTGCCAAGGTGGAGGAGGAGCGGCGCTCGCGCATCTCCCTGGTCAAGAAGCTGCCAAAGGTGGGCTCAGCTTGTGACGAATGTGTGGGTGTGTGGGGTGTGGGGCTTGCAAAAGGTGTGGGTGTGTGGCGTGCCTGGTTTGCTTGGTGCGCAACTGCCAGGGACAATAAGCGGCCCAAATGTGGGAGTCTTTTGATTAGCTGTGAGAGGGACCGCGTGGGGGCATGTGTGTGCTGCGAGAGTGGGGCGCCTGTGCTTGTCTGGGGCGGTGTGCATGAGCAACAGCGAAGGGGGATTGCACCGCCCAGGCATGTTAGGCTGCTCTGTGATACGCTCCTGGCAGGAGTGCCCCACCCTGCTGCCCTGCCCTGCCTTCCGTCCCTGCCTGGCACCAGCCGCCTGCTCTCACCGCCTCTCCTGGCCCCTCCTCCCTGCCCATTCAACCACCTCCTCCCTCTGCAGGTCAACGCGCAGGCGGCCGCCCGCATCATCGCAGAGCAGGCCGGCGTGGACCTGGAGGAGGGGGGCAAGAAGAAGCGCAAGGCCGGCGCCGGCGGGCCCACGCTGCTGGACGACGACCGCTTTGCCGCCATGTTCCAAGACCCAGAGTTTGCGATTGACGAGTGGTCGTCCGAATGGAAGATGCTGCACCCCAACACAGGTGGGCACAGCATTGGTGGTGGGTTGGACGCGGGGCAGAGGTGCTGGGGGGCGTGTGTGAGGCAGAGGGTTTGGGTGTGTGGGTGGTTGCAGCGGGGCGCAGTGCACAGCACAGAAAGACGCATGGCGTCCCAACTGCCTGGTTGCGCCTCTTACCGCCCTGCCTGCCTGCCTGCCTGCCTGCCTGCCTTCTTTGCACATCACCCCCGCCATTTCTCTCCGCCTGCCTCACCCTGCCCGCCTGCATGTCTGCTTGCTGCGTCTCACTTCTACCAAGGCGTCCTCCCTCCCTGCCCCGCCTGCAGAACCCCAGAGGGAGCGCATGCCTCTGCTCTCTTCCCTTCCTGGCTGTTCTCTTTCTGGCTGCCCAACTTCTTGGTGCTGCCCCGCCAGCCTCGCAGCGTGCCGTCTCTCACCCTCTCCCTGCCTGCCTGCCCCACGCCTGCAGACCCTGAACGGGAGCGCAAGCTTCTGGCGGAGCACTTCGAAACTCTGGACGGGGGTGCTGACGACGACGGTGAGGATGAGGAGGAGGTGGGCCGCGGCGGCGGCGGCGGCGGCGGCAGTGAGGATGAGTACAGTGAGGACGAGGAGGAGGAGGAGCGGGCGCGCCGGCAGCAGCCACGGCACCGCGACAAGCGGATACGCAGCGACCCGGCGGCAGCAGGGGCGGGGGCGCCAGGCCGAGAGCCGCGCATGTATGCAGCAAAGGACGAGGCGGCGGCGGCCGCCTTCATGCAGCGCAAGTCGTTTGCGTCTGAGAAGGCGCAACCGATGGGGCAGCGTGCAGCGGCCACGGGCGGCATGGCCAATGCAACGGCGCGCCAGGGCGGCAGCAAGGAGCTCAGTTTCATGCCTCGGTATGCGCCGGATAGCGAGGACGGCGGGCGGGGAGGCGGGCGGGGCGGCGGCCGAGGCGGCGGCCGTGGCGGCGAAGGCGGCAGCTTTGGCGGCGGCCGAGGCGGCGGGCGTGGCGGGGAGCGCAGCAGCGGCTTTGGCGGGCGGGGCGGCGGCGGGGAGCGCAGCAGCTTTGGCGGGCGGGGCGGCGGAGGAGAGCGTAGCAGCTTTGGTGGCCGAGGCGGTGGCGGGCGTGGGCGGAGCCCAGGGGGTCGCGGCAGTGGCGGGCGTGGCGGCGGGCGCAGCCCTGGCGGGCGTGGCGGCGGCGGGCGTGGCGGCGGGCGCAGCAGCAGCGGTGGGCGAGGCGGCGGCGGTGGAAGAGGCGGCGGGCGCGGTGGCGGGCGTGGCAGGGGCCGCAGTTGATCCCGCACACATGGCCTGCTTTGGCCCGTGTTGGCTTGCTCCTTACTGCCTGCTTTCTTCCTCCTCAAGCTTTCCGCTATGTACTGCTCTCCCGCTCTGCTGCTCACATTGCGCACGCGCACGTCACACCGAAGCTTGCCTGCTTTAACTGTGTGAGATCGTGTCAACAACAGGTGTGCCGCCAACAGAAAGCAAAGCAGCTTCAGGTCAGCAAACCCAGGGGCGGAACCGGTCAATCGGTACGGCCGCGGCTGTAATAGGGCAGAGGTGCGTGTGTGTGATGCGCGTGTGCGTCAAAGTTGCACGACCCGGATAGGTTGGCGGAGCTACAAATAAATGGCACGTGTTTGGTCCAAGGTTTCAGGGGCGCACCCATGTGGTGTTTGCCCGCTTGCGTCAGGGTACAACGTAATGTTACCAGCCCCCATGCGGCCGGCGGTGGTGGGCTGTTGGGAGGTTGTACTGGTGGTGTCTTTGACTGCTGCCTGCGCTGCTGCGCTTTCTCCCCTTGTTCTGGCACCGATGCCGATGCCGATGCTGTGACGCTGTGGGTCGTTTGGCGCCGTTTCCGCGCAGCCCCAGCTTCACGACCGCACCTGGGCGGCAACAATCACCCAGCTGCCGTCCTCAGGGGCCAAATCGTAATCCACAATGTACTCGCTCCTGCAGCGCGTGACAAGAAAGAAAGCAACAGACAGGTTAGAAGAAAATGAATAAGCTCTCGCGCTGATTGGCCGCTCATGCAGCAGGTCATCAGATTGGAGCCGCATACAACCGGAGGGCAGGCGGCTGCACCCACTCCACACACGGCAGCATGCCGGCGCCTGGCTGTGTGATGCACCCCTCCCCAGCTCCCCTCTGCCCATTCGCTGCTGCTACCCACCGAGCCATTCCCCCAATCACCCACCCAGCCCCCAGCCCCACCTGAAGGCCTGCACGGGGTCTGCCGCCCCCCGGTGCGCCACCACGGCCTCCCGGAAGGTCGCCGACACGCGCGCCACGCCCGCAGCGGCGTCCACGCTCACGCTGTTGATCTGGCTGCCCTCCATGGTGTGCAGGTAGTGCCTGCCATGGGGGGTGGGGGGGAGCATGACAGAAACGGGCTGTAAGAAGAAAGAGGGAATGGGCAGGTTCGTGATATGCTTGCTGTCGATCTGGCTGGTGTGCAGGCTGCCAAAGAGAGCAAGACAGAAACGAGCTGGCGGTTGGTGCAGGGAAGGGAAGGATGGAGGCCACGCACGACCGCAGCCCCCCCGTGCAAGCTCGCCGACCGATGCGCAGCATTGCTGGCGCCCTGTCATCCGCCCGAGGAGCAGCGCTCGAGAAAGTGCCCGCTGCCCTTCTTCTGGGTCTGTTCACCTCTGTGGAAAGCGCGCGCCAGCAGGAGCCCACCGGCAGCCCAGCACAAGCCCCAGCCAGCCAGCCAGCCAGCCCAGCGCACTCACCAGCCCTTCTTTTGGATCTGCTGCGCCCGCTCCTGCCACTGCCGCAGCACGTCCCCCCGCAGGATGGTGCCCAACCCCTTGATGTCGTGCTCAGGCCCCAGGGCACGCGCCTTGGCCGCCTGCCACTGCGCCACCACCCGCGCTGCCTGCTGCCGGTTCAGCGCCAGCGTGGCGGCCGCCGGTGCCTCGGCCACCGCTGCCCCCACCGCCGGTGCGCCGGCGGGCATAAGCTGCTGCGCTGCGGTGGCGGCGTTGCTGCGCATGAGCATGCCGCGGCCCAGCAGGAAGCCGCCGCTGGCCAGCAGGACGGTAGTAGCTGCCAGCCGGCCCCACCGGATCGACTTGGCCTGCTGAGGGTCCCACATGCGCTCCTCTCCCTCCAGGGGCGTCAGCTGCTCCACCGGCTGTGCGGCAGGCAGGGGAGGGGAACAGGGACAGGCGTTTACGGGCAGGGTGTGTGTTTGCTTGGGGCAAGTGGTGGAAGGTGCATAGCTTGCAGGGGCCGAGAGAGGCTGGCACAGGAGCACATGGAGGACAGCCATGCGTGAGGAGCTGTGGACCGCAGGCCCAGCAAGCGCCATTTGGCGTGGCCAGCGATTAATGCACACGACCTCTCACAGCGGCAACCTCTCACAGCACCAACTAATAACCCACACTCAAAGCAAGCAGCGCCCACCTGCAGGGCAAAGGCCACGTTTGCATCAAACTCCGTGCCCGGCCCCGCCTCTGGCACCGGAGGCGGCAAGGCCGCCGGCGGCACGGGCGGCGCCGGCGGCGCGTTGGCTGCCGCCGTCAGCTCTGGCCGCGCCGTGTGCCGCGGCTTCAGGTCCTGCAGCTTGATGGCACGGGCACGCGCCTGGCGGGCCGCCCGCATGTCCACCTCACTCATGTCTGCAGCAGCGGCAGCCTGAGTCACCTCTGCCGGTGACCGCCCCGCTGGCATTTCGCGTGCCGGTGCCGGCGGCTCCTCCCGCGCTGGGCTGCGCGCCGGCGCTGGCGCCGCTGCCGCTGACGTGGCGCCGCCAAAGCCGCCTGCCACCGCCGCTGCTGCCTCCTCCTGCTCGGAGTAAAACTCCGCCTCAGCCGCCTCCTCCTCCGCTTGCCGCTCGGGGTCGTGCAGCAGGCCCATCAGCGACAGCACAGCAGCCATGCCCTCAACCACAGGTGCTGCCAGCAGGGCGCCTGCACGCTGCGCCACCGTTAGGATTGGGCTGGCAGCTGCTGGGCCCAGCCGGCGGCGCGTCAGGTACCGCCTGCGGGGTGCATGGGTGGTCGCGGGGTGGGGGTATACATACGTCTCAGGTGCATGGCCGGGGGGGCTGCAGGGCGACATCCCAGACGGGGCTCTGCCTGCTGTGCCACACACGTGGGTCCCTGTCGATCACACACGTAAGAGGCGGGCCTCCCAGGTGCGGCACGCTTGTCGCCCCTAACGCTGCATCCCCACCCTGTCCTACACGTGACGTGGCGCTGCAGGAAATCCACATGCCACTGACGACACGTGTTGTACACCTGCACAGACACACGCAAGGGTACCCTGCGACCCTTTCGCTCACCCCACTTCCTCGCTCTCAAACCACCCCTCCAGGGAGAAGGGGGCGCCCTGGGTGCCCCGGAAGGAGCCCAGCGCCACGTCAGCCACCCAGCGCTGCACCAGCACGCACAGCCCCGGCAGCAGGTCCTCGCGGTCGGGCGAGTTGGCCTGCAGGCAGGGATGTGTGGAGGTGGAGGTGAGGGAAGGATGCATTACACCAGCCTCGGCAGCTGGAAGCCGAGGCAGGGTGCAGGGGAGTTGGCTTTGCAGGCAAGGAAGGTGCCGCCCAACGTGGTGGCGGCACAGCGCAGTTCCCTTTCCAAGCCCCATCCTCAACCCCATTACAGCGCTCCCTCCAGCTGCCCTGCCCCCACCCCCATCCATTGAAATCCCACCCCTCACTCATCCCCGCCCCCACCTTGATGAAGGCCAGCAGCGAGCGCTCGCACTTTACGCTGTCGGGGCTGTTGGGCAGCAGGCCCATGGCATCAGCCGCCGCCTGCGTCTCCCCCAGAAGCAGCTCGCACACGGCGTAGGCCACCTGCGGGGCCAGGGTTAGTGCAGACAGTTTACAAAAAGGTGCTGTGATGCTCCTTGTTGTGATCAGATCAGAAACACTCATGGCAGGAGGTGCTACCCACACAGCAGCCCCCCTCTGCTTGAATGCACTTGTTATGATGCTGTTGCTCAACGACAGCGCACCTGCCGGCGGTGGCGCTCGTCAATCGCGCGGCGCTCCGCCAGCTGGCGCACGCCAGAGTCACTGGCCTGCAGGGTGTGGGGTAGCCGGGTGAGCACAGGAGGAATGGGAATCCTGTGCGCCGGCAAGCAATCCAGCGCTGCCCGATGCCCGTGCTTGTCCACTGTGCGGCCACCACAGGTCGCGCCGCAAGCAGACGGCGGGGGCCTCCTCTAATCTTTCGTTTCTTCCGTTTTCCCCCCGCAACAACCACCCACCCTGCATCCCTGCCCCCCACTGCCCTGCACAAGGGCCCACCCCCCCCGCCCCTCACACCTGGCCGTGTGCGCCGGGTGGCACCGCTGCCGCCGCTGCCGCCAGCACCTCCAGCGCCCGCTCCAGCAGCTCGGGCTCGCCCCTGCTGGCGGCCTCGGCAATGTGCGCCAGCGCCACGTCATACAGCTCCGAGGGCAGCTCAGCAAAGCGCCGGCCCGCAGCCGCATACACCTCCATCTGCAGCAGTGGGCGAGGGTCAGCAGGCAAGCAAGGGTAAGCACCGGAGGGATAACCAAGGGTGCGGGAAAACGAGCGGAGCAGGGTGGGATTAGCATAGGCAGCGGGGCAGAGGCGCCACCCCGCACAATAGGTGCACAGCGTGCCGGCGCTGCAGGCAGGCGCACACGCCGCGCACGCATACGGCGGGGGTCAAGCAAGCAATGCAATGAGCAAGTGCGCACCTGCTCTGCGGCGGTCAGGCTCTGGGCGAGGGACTCCAAGAACTGCTGCTTGGGCATGCCCTTCTTAGAGCCTGAGCCGTCGGTCAGCACGTCAATGGCGATCTGCACAGGGCAGGGCAGAGGTGGGGAGGGGACATGTGTCGATGAAGCAGGAGAGGACCGGCAGTAGGCAGAGTGCAGCAATGGCAGCTGGGTGCTGAACTGCGGCAAAGCATGCGCCGCAGGCAGCACTCTGTGGTACAAGCTCAAAGCCCCACGAAGTGCCCCACGCCCCTCACATCCACAAGCAGCCTGGCTGCTGTGCTTGCACACGCCTTGCTGCAAGGCAGGCCTGCGCCAGTGCCAGGGTCGCCACCCCGGCTGCCCCGCTTGCCACCTCATCCCAGGCGGGTCCCTCCCGGGGCGCCCGCCCCCACCTTGATGCCGCGCTCCCGCTCCTGGAAGCGCTCCACCGGCAGCGCCACCAGCTGGCAGGCCAGCGCGGGCTGCAGCTCGCCCAGCGCCCCCGCCACCTCAGCTTGCAGGCTGGGTGAGGCCCTGTGGCGGCGGAGCAGGTCGGACGCCACCTCCAGCATCAGCGCTGCATTGGCCGCGTCCCCCTGCTTCTTCATGAGGCCCTCTGCCACCCGCAGGTGCGCCAGGGCTGTGGACAGCGCGACGTCGTGGGCCCGCGGGTCGCGGCGGTGGGTGGCCAGCCACTCCTCCCCGGCTGCCACCACCGTCTGCGCCTCCCCCGCCTCCAGCAGCAGCGCCAGCACGCCTGCCCGGGGGGGACAGGGAGGGGTGGGTGGGTGGGCGCTTCGCAAACAGAACATAAAGTTGGAAGCTGTGATGCGCCGCCTGCCCCTGTCCTCCCCCTGGCGCTGCTCGGCACACGCCCACTCAGCCAAGGGCTTGGGGCAGCGGGCGATGACAGGCCCATTGGCAAAGCAGCATGAGGCACACGGGCGCATACTGCAGGCGGCATGGGCACCAGCTCATCTGCCACTGGGTCTGCAAACCAACCTTCCCAAGCAGGCAAGCCAGCACACAGGTACAGGACCGCACACCAACAATAGAGAAAAACGCCCTGAGCACCCACCGGGCACAAACTCGTCAGGCACTTCCTCCGTGATGTCCCCCTGCAGCAGGGCCTCGTCGTATGCACGGCGCGACTGCAGGCGGGGAAGCGGGAGGAGAGCGGCCACAATGAGCGACACAGTGAGAGCCATCCAGCACCCATCTGCGGCTCCACCATCTGCAGCCAAACCCATCTGCACCCAGGCTGCACCGTGCCAGGTCAGTCAACGACCAGACGGCATGGCATTCGTGTTTCGTGATAACTAAGCAGCACCCACCTGCGGCTCCAGCAGCGTCTCCACCACCCGCTTCAGCAGCGAGCCGCGGGCCAGCAGGCACTGCTGGCTGTATCCGTGGCTGGGCGGGCTGGACAATGCCCTGCAGAACAGGCGCGAGAAGCAGGGCAGGGCGGGGCCGGCAGGGCAGGTAAGCAGCTTGTGAAAAGTGTGCGATGGGCACTCTTGTGCTGGCTGGTAGGGCGGGTTGACGGGGCGGCCAAGCAAGGGGCACCCAGTGCAGTGCAGCGCAGCGCAGGGCAGGGCGATGCAGCGAGCCAGGAGTGGGCACAGACGGCGGCAGCGCACTTCTCGAGCGCGCGTGCCAGGCTGTCGCGGCTGCACACGCCGCTGACGCCCAGCAGCTTGTAATAGTCCAGGGGCAGCGCCATGGTGCCGCCCTCACGCAGCAGTGGCTCGGAGGAAGCGCGCACCACGCACGGAGCCCTGCGCCGGCTGCTGCCGTGCGGCCCGGCACCCTGCAGTGGTGTGGGCGGGAGGCGGCGGTGGGTTGGCGGCAGTGGGCGCCGGCTGCTGGCGAAATGCAATGCCAGAACGCCAACTGTGATCCGTCCAAGCTCGCCGGCGGTGCTCAGGCGTGCTCGGAGCGCAGGCTCGTCCCCCTGCCAGCCAGCCTCACCTGTGTGTGCTTGGCGCCTCGCCGGCTCGGCCGCGCCTGCCGCGGCTGCAGGGACCCCAATGCACCATGCCCAGGCAGGGGCAGCAGCCCCGCGGGGCCAACAGCCCTCTGCGAGGCAGCGAGCATGATCGTCGTTTGGGCAGGAGCCCTTCTGCTGCGTAGGCAATCCCAAGCGAGCGCCGCTTGTGGGTGCAGCGCGATGTCAATGAAGCGGGGGAGCGGGGGTGGGTGCAGAGCCATGCGGGTGCCTGCTGTGGCCCTGCTGCTGCCATTCAAATCGCTGCGCGCCTTTTTTTCCACCTCGGAAGCCGTCCCTTGGCTTCCATCGCCTTCTGCGTATCCGTAAGCCGATCATCGCACAACACTGAGGCACCTGGAGCCCTAGCAATTGGCAATGGCACAATGACGCCCACATCGCCACGACGCAAGCAAGGTGGGAGAAGGAAGGTAGCAGCTTTCCCCCGCGATCATCGAATTCGGGTGCTTTCGCCGCTCCGGCGCCCCATGCCTCCCGGCTCACTCCCTCGCCACTGTTTGCTTTGGGCTTGCAGCCTCTATCGAAGCATTCATGAAGCCCGAGACGCTCGCTAGCGCGTCGGCCTGCCATGGCAGCAAGGGGAAGGGCCCCGCAGCGGAGGCGCCGGCAGCGGTGCCCGAGGCGGAGGAGGTGCTGGGCTGCCCGGTGCTGAAAGACTTTGTGGCCGATAAAAAGACTCGCGAGATCCGCCCCTTCAAGGGTGTGGTCAAGGAGGTTGACGAGCGTGGGTGAGTAGGGAGGCCCACATGGGTGTTGTCGGGTGCTGGCAGCTGTCGCGCCGGCGTGTTGCATTTCCGCGCGCACGCTGTGTTTGATTTTTGAAAGGAGAAAGACAACCCTGATACCCCGACTCATTGCTGGCTCTTGCCTTGCAGCTACTTCGTCTTGTATGAGGATGGGGACAACGAGCATATGTCCTGGAAAGACCTCTGGCCGCTGATGCAGCGTGCCGAGGCAGCAGGCCTGCGCAAGCAGCACACCGGTAGCAAACCGGCAGCGGGTGGCAAGGGCAAGGATGCGCCGCGCTCGCAGCAGGGTGCACCTGCGGTGGCAGCCAGCCAGCGCATCGCGCCGCCAGCCACAAAGCGTGGCCGCCCACCCAAGGAGCAGGAGCAGCAGCAGCAGCCGGCGGCAGCCAGCCAGCAGGACGCACCGCCAGCCAAGAAGCATGGCAGGCCGCCCAAGCAGCAGCAGGCAGCGGCAGCAGCGGAAGCCGCGGCAGCCGGAGCCCCGCCAGCAGCTGCCAAGAAGGCTGGCAAAGCAGCCAAAGCGGCTGCAGAGCAGCAGGCAGGCGCGCAGCAGCAGGCTGACGGGGGGAGCGCAGCGGCAGGCCAGAAGCGCAAGAAGGCAGCGGCACCAGCAGGGGCAGCAGCAGCAGCAGCAGCAGCTGCGGCGGGCGAAGGCAGCAGCAGCGGCGGCAAGCCTGGGAAGAAGCAGAAGGCGGCTGGGGGAGCCGCCATCAGTGGTGGCGGCAGCAGCGAGGGCGGTGGCAGCAAGCCCGAGAGGAAGAAGCGCCAGCCTGCTGGACCTCCTGTGGATGTGCCGCTGCCACAGCTGGGAGAGAAGCACGAGTACAAGTACCCGCGAGGTGGGCCCACCTTCCTGGTTGTGGTGGTGAGGGCTTGAAGCAGGGCCAGGAGACAGGAGGCAGCACCTGCATGCTGCGGACAATGGGGTGCACCGGGCAGCCCTGCCAAGCCCCCCGCCTTGCGTTCACGCCACCCGAGCACAAGCCGCCGCGTGCCTGTCCCCCCTGCATGCCCTGCGCTTGTGGCCCCGCTCTGCAGGCCAGGAGCCGTGGCGCAGCCAGGAGGGCTTCCGCTGGGTGGTGCACGATGCGCTGGACTTGAGTGCAGAGGCGGTGAACAAGCTCAAGGCGGTACAGCGGCTGTACAACAAGGAGTTCATCAAGGTGGGCGGGAGCATGTGCTTTGTACCGCTGTATTCTTATCTTTGCCATGTAGGACTGCTGGGTGGACAGGCGTGGGGGCGGGCGGGCATGCTGACTGTTCTCCACTGGCTGGCTGGCTGAAGGCGGTGAGCGTGCTGGCAAACTGGCGGGGCCTGCCTGTCCATGTAACTGGCATGCCTGTTCAGCCAACCTACCTGCCCCTGGACAGTGGTTGGTTGAGTAGTTGTTCGATTGCAATGCTTGCATGATGCAGGCGGAGGTGGAGGAGAAGGAGCGGACCGAGCGCGAGGTGGCAGACCAAAAGGCACGCGGCGTGCACGGCAACGTGAAGCGGCCCTCTGCGCGCCCCGACAGGTGCCCAGGGGCTGCTGGATGGCCAGAGGGCCGCAGAACCTGGCGGGGGCGGGGGCGCTGCCTGCCTGCCCTACCTGCCTGCCAGCCTGCTTGCCTGCCCACCGTGGCTGCCTGTGGAGGCCGGTCACGGCTCAAACTCTCCTGCTAGCTGATGCCCCTCTTGTGTCATCACTTGCCTGCCTCGACAGGGTGGCCGAATCGCGGCTGAAGAAGTCTGGGCAGACCCTGGGGGGCGCCAAGGCCAAGGTGGCTGGGCACTACCCGGGGTGGAACATTGGCAGCAGGTGGGGCCACAGCACATGGGGTGGCAGCAGCACTGTGCAGAGGTGGCAGATGGCTGGCACAGGGGTGTGGCACACAATGGGAAGGGTGGCAGAGGGGTCGGTCGGCATGTGCGGACATGGTGCCGCACCCTCTCACGGAGCCAAGCCTGCACGGAGGTCCATGGGCCGTCCTCCACCCCCATGCCGCCTCCTTCCCCCCCTCTTCCTCCTCCCCTCTCTCCCCCAGGGCCTACTCCCGGTCTGAGCTCACTTGCATCGGCTTCCACCTGCCCCCCGTGGCCGGCATCGATTACGTGAAGCAGGGTGATGCAGGCACAAACTGCCCGGCCGTGAGTGGGCCTGGGGCCCGCGCTGCTGCAGCTGGCTCGTGCCCCGTTGGGCCTTGGTTGCAAGCTGCTGGCACCAGCTCACTCACCCAGAACCGCCCTCCCTCCCTCCCTTCCCCACGTCCCACCCTGCTTTCTCACTGCCCCCGTCGCCCCTGTTGTCCCCTGCCCCTCCATCAACCGATCGATCAATCAGTTTGCAACAAGCGTCATGGTCAGCGGGTGGTACCAAGATGACAAGGATGATGGGGCGGAGATGTGGTACACAGGTGGGGGTGGGGCCTCGGGGGCCATGCATGTGCCAGCAATCCAGCACAGATTGCGAAAGAAGCATCACTTGCTCGCCCATGTGTTGGTAGTGTCTGCCCGCAGCGACCGTCCGAACCCGCGCAGTGCCCCCTGCTCTCCCCCGCCCCCATGCGCATGCTGCATGCGAGGGCGGCAGCGACCTGCTTAAGTATGTGTCACAGCTGACCCTTTCCTTGCGCCCCCTGCCCGCCATCCCCTCTCCTCCTGCCGCCCCTCTCCCACAGTCGAGGGCGGCAACAACCTGCTGGCTTGGCTGACACGTCCCGTGTGCCCCCTGCCCGCCCTCCTCCCTTCACTCCTCCTCCTGCAGGCGAGGGCGGCAACGACCTGCTGCACGGGCGCAACCAGGTGAAGGACCAGGAGCTCAAGCGGGGCAACCTGGCCCTGGTGGGCAACATCCAGGTGTGCTTGTTTCCTTGTAGGGAAGAATGAATGCGTTGGGCGATGTGGTGAATGTGAGTCAAACAGCCGTGATACTGGTGTGTCAAGAGGGTCAGGAGGTGGAGGCCGTGCACAGGAAGGGGGCACGGTGGGTGGTGTGCTCGGCCCAGGCTTGGGCATTTTTACGCTGCTGTGGCGGGCCTGCTCTGCAAAAACGTTGCACAGGCCTGGGAGGGGTCCTAAAAGGAGGACATGAGAGGTGGACCCACAGGGTCTGGGCAGCATGCCGGCGCCACATCCGACGGTGCATGAAGAAACCGTGCGGCTGGTTCCCAGACAGGCAGCTGGCGGGTCCCATCACTGTTTGACCTGTGTGCATCCGCGCCGCGTCCTGGCCCTACCTCGCCGCCCTTCCCTGCAGCTGGCAAGCTCCGTCACTCCACTGAACGCATCCGCGCCTCTTCCTATACACTCGTCCCCTCCCTGCAGCTGGGCATCCCGGTGCGGGTGACGCGCAAGCAGAAGGACAAGCACGGGCACTTTGGGGTGGCTTACCTCAACGACGGACTGGTGAGGCGGGGGTGCCCACCTAATTGTGGGGAGTCCAGGGCTGCATGGGGGCCGAAGTTGTGGCCTCAACTCTGCAGGCAGTGGCGCCCAGATTGTAGGGGATCAGGGACTGCATCGCAGCTGAAATCTGTGCCCTCGCCTCAAAAGTGGCCGGGGGAGGCGGCTACTCTATGTGAAGGGGGGGTAACATCGGGCCCTAGGGTGCGGGTCCTCAACAGTGCCCCAACCAGAGCGCGCTCTGGCAGGTGCCCATGTGTGGATCCATGCATCGTTTGCAGGGACCGATCAGCGCCTTGCATTTCCCAGCCGTCCCGCCATTCCTTCTCCACCTGTCCGTCACAGTGCCTCCCTTCCTTTCGTTTCTCCCGTGCAGTACGACGTGGTTTCGTACCGCTATGTGAAAGGGGAGGAGGGCAAGAAGGTGTACCAGTTCCTGCTGCGCCGCCGCCCCGGCCAGGGCCCGCTGCTCTCCGAGGTGCGGTCATGGTTGGGGCTGCCGTCTGTGGCCTTATACACAGATGCACAGAAGTGGTGGGCTGCTGTCCGGCGTGCACGGGGGGCGGAGGTGGGAGGAAGTGGTGGCTGCATGTGCTTGCCATGTGGCGCGGGAGGCGTGCAGTATGCACCGCGTGTGCGCAGCGTGCGCCGCAGAGGTTCGGCCGCTCTCGCCCCCCCGCTCTGTGCCCACCTTCTCCACACTAAGAGCGCCCGCCTTCCGCTCGCTCTCCTGCTCCGCCTGACCCCGCACCCCCACCCCTGCCCGTGCTGCCTGCTCCCCCGCAGCGCGTGGTGTGGGGCGGCATCTCTGCTGCTCGTGAGGTGGTCCCCAAAACTCGGCAGGGCGTGGTGGATGTGGACATCACGCGGGGGCAGGAGGCGACCTCCATCCCCGCAATCGACGACACCTGGCTGGCGCAGGACCACTGCGACTCCCAGCCACACGGCGACGTCCCCTGCTGCACTGGTGGGTAGTGGGGGAGGGGAGGGGTGCTGGCGGCGTGGGGTGATGGGTGTGTGGCTGGCGGGCTGGGCCGCGGCCAGCAAGGCAGCCCCATCTCTTCCCCCTTGCGCATCTCAGGCGCAGCGCTGGCGCGGGTGGTGGAGGAAGAGGAGCTGGGCAGCCAGACTGTACCGCCTGGTTTGTGGCGAGCCCGGCTGTACTGCCTGTCCTGCTGGGACATGTGTGCATGCCCTTGTGCCAAACCATGGTGCTGTGCAGCGCTGGACTATGCGGTGGATGAGGCGCAGCCTGTCAGTCTAACTGTGTCCCCTTGCTCCGCTTCGCTTGCTCGCAAAGCTGCCTGCCCTGTGGGCAACACGTGTGTTTGCCTCCTGACCATGATGCTGCAGCGCTGGAGCATGTGGTGGATGAGGCGCAGCCTGTCTGTGTCTAACTGTGGCCCCTTGCTCCGCTTCCCTTGTTTGCAACGTTGCCGCAGCGCTGGAGAATGTGGTGGATGAGGCGCAGCTGGTGGGCAAGGTGCTGCGGGGAGTCAACCAAAAGCGACTGTGAGTGCACCGGCCTGGCACCCGGCTGGGCTGCCGCCTGCCGGCTGGCTGGCTTCCACATGCAGGGCGGAGCAGCTGGGGGCTGCACGGTCCCTGCCCAACGCGCCACACTGACTGCACTCCCCCGTCACCTTCACCTGACCACTCTTCCAGCTGCCATCCCCCTGGCTTGTTTTCTTTGCGCAGGGAGGAGCTGCAGGCGGCAGGGTACCAGCCCAGCGTGCAGTACATCACGCAGTACGAGTACGTGGGGCGCGCTGCGGGCGCTGAGGAGCGCATGACGGCGGCGGTGCTGCCGGCGGAGCACAAGGACAACCCGCATGCATACGTGAAGGAGCTCAACCATGTGAGCTAACCTTTCCTGTGCTTTGTAAGACTTATGTGATGGGTGCATGTAGGGTATTGACAGGGCAGCAGTGGGCTGCACTGAACCTAGCACTTTGCCCGCTGCCTCACAGAACTCGACTCCCTCGGTCCCCTGCTGATGCCGATGGTGTGCCTGCTGGTCTCCCTGCCGCCCGTGCAGGGCCGCCTGCCCTACAACGAGCGTGGGCAGCTGTTCAGCGCGCAGCCGGTGGTGTACGAGTGCGGCCCCTGGGCCGGCTGCAAGCTGGGGAGCAAGTGCCCGCAGGTGGGGTGGGGCCTCATCATAGCATGGGTTCTGCTCGGCTGCAGCTCGGGGGGATGCAGGACGGCAGAGCAGCGCAGGCAGCACTGGCACTCGACCGCAGCGGCCTGCCAGCAGGCAGGCTTGTAGGTGCGGCCGGCAGCACGCTCAGCTGACTGCATCCGCAGCTTACCGCCGCACGTACCTGGCTACGTCCTGCCCTGCCTGCAGGCTGTCAGCCAGCGGGCCACCAAGTTCCGGCTGGAGATCTTTAAGACTACCACGGGCTGCGGCTGGGGCGTGCGCTCCCTGGTGAGTGGGCACATGCTGACGTGGCGGGATTAATAGGCACGGCCTGCTGTCTGGCCAGTTGCTTCACGCTGCCTGACCATGATGCTGCCGGGCTGAGCCAGCACCTGTGCGTGCACTTTGTCCCGCGCAGGGCTTGCATGTAACATCTCTGCCGCACCGCTCCTGTTTGTGCGCCCGACGGCATGCTGTGTGCCTCAGGGCACCGTCCCCACGCTGCTGTGCTGTGCAGGACACCATCCCCCAGCACGCCTTCATCTGCCTGTACACGCTGCTGAAGTGCACCTGACTGGCGTGCCTTGGTCCGTGCTGTGCATGCTGTGCTGTGCAGGACACCATCCCCCAGCACGCCTTCATCTGCCTCTACATTGCCGAAGTGTACCTGGCGGCGGAGCACGAGGAGCTGGTGAGTGGTGCGGGGCTGTGGCAGAGCTGGGGTGTGGCATGCCAGCCTCTGCAGTTTTGCTTGTGTGTTCGCGCAGGCGCGCGGAAGGGTCAGCTTGCCAGCCCCGGGGTGTGCGCGGGTTACTGTATGGGGTAGACCAGAAGCTGGGGGGCAAGCCAGATCTGACACCGTCTGTCGATTTGGGCGCCGCACAGCGGGCGCTACGCTGGGATCCCCGAAACTGCCTGCCTGTCCTGTTCATAACTGCAGGTGAGCACTGTGGAGGAGCAGGACGCCGCCTATACCTTTGATCTCATCAGCCGCCCAGACAGCAACTGGGACGGGTCGGAGAAGCCAGAGGCGGAGCGGAGGTGAGGGCCAGGGCGTGTGGTGCTGCGCTGTGCTGCGCCCTGCTGCGCTGGGCGTGCGGTGCTGCGCTGTGCGGTGCTGCGCTGTGCTGCATGCTGCTGTGCTGCATGCTGCTGTGCAACGTTGCATCCTGTCGCGCCCGCCTGCACCTCCTCAGCCCGTCTCATCAATGCCCCCCGTGCACCTCCCAGCCCCCTGCCCTCCCTCCCTCACTTCCTCGCACACCCCCCTCCCCTCCCTCGCTCCCCTCCCTTGCTGCCTCCCTCCGTCCCTCCTGCAGCTCCGCACGCGCAGAGTACGTGGCCTGCGGGCTGCGCAAGCGCAACGTGGCCGCCTGGATCAACCACAGCTGCGCGCCAAACTGCTTTGTGCAGCCGCTGCTGTCGCGCCACCACGACACGCGCATGCCCTCCATCGCCATCTACGCCATGGGTGGGTGGGCGGACCATCTAGCAGCATAGGGCACACGCACAGGGTGGATAGCATGGCTCCAGGCTGGAGATCTTAGCTCCCGCACCAGAGCCCTTTTTCATGTCGACTTCCACACGTCTAAGGTAGCCAGCTGTGCAAGCTGCAGCTAATGTGTACTTTGCGTATCCTCTATCCATTCACGCCTGCAGACAACATCCCTCCCATGACTGAGCTCACACTGGACTATGGAGAGGAGTACATGACTGGATTTGCAGGCGGCTGCAAGTGCGGTGCACCAGACTGCTGCTCCAAGCGGGGCGCGGCGCCGGTGCCGGAGGAGGGAGAGGGCAGCGAGGCAGAGGAGGGTAGCGAGGAGGAGTGAAGCGTTTGTGGCGCGCCCCGGCATCCCCGGCAAGATCGGGGGGCGCACCCACGGCGGCGGACGAGGAGGCGGAGGGCAACGATGTCAGCGGAGGAGGAGGCGGGCAGCGGTGAGGCGCGGCCACAAAAGGGCACCAGGCTGGAAGGCGTGACGGCCATGTACTCTGAACAACCTTGTTGCTGGCCCAACCAGAACTGTGTGACGGCTTGCTTTCTCTTTCCCGGGGTTCATTACAGGCCAGCGGCGCGCTGTTTGGCGCCGCGGGCATTCATTTCGGTTCCGCATGTTCAGAGCATTTGACTTCCCTGCCGGAAGAGCTAATGAATTGGGTATCACAGAAACAAAATGAGTTTGAGCAGAGGATTCGCCATTTGCACGCACAGAGGAATGGCACACAGAAGACGCAAGGGCTTACGTGAAGGAAGGCAGACGGGGACATGAAATGTTGGCAGGCAGGCAGGAGCTGAAGAGCTAACAGAATCAAAGAGGAGGGTGAGAGCTGAACGGAACGCGCAGGGGGCGTGTGGCCATGCGCACAAAGGGTTTTGGGCGGGCTGTGTTTTCATTCAGGGTACTGCCAAAGAGAGGGAGGGCTGCTGAGCGGCAGGCCAGCAGCAGCACGGCACCAAGATGCCGTTGGCGCCACCACCGATGCTGGCGCAGCGCAGCCACCGCCAAGGCTGCTTACAGTCTGGCCCCAGGCAGGCTGGGGAGCCCAGAACTTGGGTCTGGTCGGCCTGCATGCACTACACAGCCAACTTGTGCGTGCCTGGTTTGCCTAGAGGGCGGGCACGCCGCGCACAATCTCCTCCACCAGGATAGCAGCCAGGGCCATCATGGCCACGCGGCCGTTCAGCACCTCGGCCAGGGGAGACCACAGGTAGGGCAGCTGCAGGGGGAGGGGGCAGGGGGTGAGGGTGCAGCAGGGTGAGGCAGTCGGTGAGGCAGTCGGTGAAACGGAAAAGCACAAAAAGGTGGGAAGCACGCCAGGTGCGATTTTGGTAAGCACGCTGCCAGGACGGCACAGCGTAAACCTGCCTCAAAACCTGTGCACACAAGCCCCAGCCCGACAACCCAGGGCAGCCGCCCACCTGCTGGTCGGGGTAGCTGTCGTTGACAGAGGGGAAGGCCTTCTCCGGCTTGCACTTGCCCAGCAGCAGCGGCGCCAGGCTGGCGGCGGTCACGGCGGCAACCACGCCCAGGGCGGCGGCGGCCCCAGCGGGGGACGACACCTGCTCCAGCACTGTGCGGCCGGTGGCCAGCTCGGTGGCGGCAATGCCCAGGAAGGCCAGCATGGCGGTGCGGCCGTTGACCACCTCGGGGCCGGGGCCGCCAAACTTGAGCAGGGCCTGGGAGGGAGGGAGATAATATCATGGGGAGGGGGCAAGAGAGGGTGAACAATGAGGAGGGCGGGAAAGCCCAGCAGGTCGGGTGGTGGCAGGGCAGGCATGCAGCTGTGGCGCTGCGGGGCGGGCAGGGGACGGACCCCTCAAACAAACGTAGAGCAGCAGAAATAAGCATGCGGCAGGGTGATAGCCAGACGCTGCAATGCTATGCAGCTGCCATGGTGTCCTGTGCTGTGCATGCGCTGTGCTCAGGCGCACCTGCAGCTGCGGGAAGGAGGGCATGCCGCCGGCGATGGGCACCGCGCTCTCCAGCACAATAGAGATGCGGCTGTCCTTGCCAATCTGCAGGGGGGGGTCGGGCGGGTGGGTGGCGGATGGGGGAGGACGCGGTCAGGCAGGCAGGCAGGGGGCATGTGTGGTCATGCGGGTGTGAAGCAGGCGCGTGCTGAAGCCGGTGCAGACACATTTGAGGCCGGCGGTGCCTCCCTCTTCAGCGCGGGCAGGCAGGCAAGCAGTCGTGCCTGCCAGAAGGCAAGCAGGTGGCAAGCCAGCAGCAGCAGCAACAGCAGCAGCAGCAGCAGCAGCAGCAGCGGCGGCAGCAGCAGCAGCGGCGGCAGCACCCACCTCGGTGGCGTACTCCACCTGCAGCGACTTGCACATCACCTGCGGCAAGAGGGCGGGTGGGTTTGCACACGTTTTGCTGAAGCTGAAGGGCTAACACGCGCTGCACATGCCAGCGCGAGGAGGACCCAGCGGGCCGGCGCATGCAGCGGTGCTCTGCCAGGCGGGCAGACGTACGGCTGGGGCTGTCGCCAGGTGCGTGCGTGCTGGCGGTTGGCCCCACGAGCAACCCCCTGCAATGCCTGGAAGCCCCTAAAACTCAGCACTCTAAGGCACACCTTGACGGTGCCAGTCTCCTGCATGTAGACCACCTCGTAAATCTCGCCGTCCACATTGCGCACCGCGCGGCCGCCATTGGAGTCAATCAGGGTTGACTTGGAGATGTTGAGGGCCTGCAATGGGCAGGGCAATTTTATAAACATCGGAGGTTAAGAAGCAGTGGGCGTTGAAGAGGGCAAAGTGGGTGCAGGGTGGCGGCGATAACGACGTCCGCCGCCTGCACACCCGCCTGCACACCGCCCCACAGTTGGGCGGCGCTCCCCCCCGGCGTCAGATGCACTGTATCACCGCCAGATGCTTTGGCCGTTCATTACATGAAGATAAGCGTGACGCCTAAGAAGGTTGTAAATAAGCGCCGAAGCAAAACAGTGTGCTCACCTTCAGTGTGCGGGGGGCGGTGCTGGAGGAGGCTGCGGCATTGGCCCGCACACACAGGCGGGCCGCCCGGGCAGCGGGAGCAGCAGCAACAGTGAAGTTCATGTTGAGGCCGGCGTGTGCAGCGGGATAAGGGGCGTGCAGTCCACTCAAGATAAGAGAGATGTGACGATGATGGCAATGTGCTAGATTGTGCTTGGTGTGGCCGGCTCATTACGCGGCACCGCCCTCCCATGGGGAGGACAGCATGCTTCGCACACTGCCAGCCGCCGTTCCACCGTTCCACGGTAGCATCACACCAGGTTAGCAGTGTCAACAAATCGAATCGCACATGTTCAGCGTCCCTTGCACCGCCGCAGCAGCAGCACAATGCCGCTGCCACCACAGAAGCGCGCCAACAGCGGCCCAGCGGCGGAGCAGCGCAGTACAGCAGCGCAAGTCAGGAGACCAACTGGGCTGCGACCTAAACACGTTGTGGTCCCAGTTAGCAGTAAAATAGCAGTACAATAAGCACACCTGCCCAGTGCACCACACGGGGGCCGCACCCGCATCACCGCATGCATGCACTGTGCGTTCAGTTTGAGAGCCTGGCAGCCGTGCAGCCCCCCACAACCCATGCTACCAAGCCCCACTCCCCACACACCCTGCAAACCGTCAACCCTAGAACCAAGCTGGGGCTCGGCTGTGCAAATTCTCCAAATCCCCAGCTCGCTGCCTTCTGACCAGGCAATGGCGGAGGTGAGCCGAGGCAGGTCGGCACTGAGCAGGGGGTCCGGTCCCAGGAGCGCAGGAGGGCACCAGCACAGCCGCTGCCGCCCACTGCCATTGCGGCAGGGATAGCGAGTGCACGGAGTGCAGGGCAGGCCAGCTTGCCAAGGCTGTTTACAAGTTCAAGGCACGCTTCAAGATGTAGCAAACATCGTGGCAACGAACATGCATGCAAGCAAGAAACAGGGAAGCTTCAAGCATGCAGCGGCAGGCATGCGGCCCGCCGCTGCAGCCTGCCCGCTACGCCTGCAGCTGCTGCCCCGCCGGCGGCGCCCCACCTTCCTCGTCCTCCCGCCCCTCCTCCCTGCCATCGGGCGCCGCCGGCAGCAGCGCCAGCCCGTCATTGTGGGCCAGCCCCGCCACCAGGGATGAAAGCGTCCACCCAGCGTTGGTGGCCGGCATGGTGCCCAGCTCCACGTGTGGGCAGGCGCGCCCCAGGCGCAGCAGAGCATGGGCCACCGGGGCTGAGATGCTGGTCACCATGCCCTGCAGGTCTGCAGTGCAGGGGGGGAGACGAGGCAGGCCCAAGCGCGGGGCGTAGGTGGAGGAGGCTGGCAGAGATGAAGTCGAGTGGCATCAAGAGTCACAGCCAGCTGCCGACAGTCAGGGAGGACGATGGACACCTGTGGGCACTGCTTAAAGCCCAGCGTCAGGGAGCGGCACGCTCCGCCCACCCGGCACAGCGCATGCAGCGCACCCAGCGTGGCCAGGAAGGAAAGCATGCACTGCACCCGCGAGGGGCCCCTGGTCCCAGCCCCACAACACACTCACTTTCGGGGATGACGTCCTCCACGCGGCGCAGCGCACGCAGCGCGCCCAGCGTCGCCAGCAGGGCATCCACCGCGCCCAGGTGCGCCCCCGGCCCCAGCTCCAGCGCCAGGTGGTCGTTGAGCACGAGGCGGGTGAGGCGGGTGGCGCAGGCCAGGGCTGTGGGGCTACCCAGGGCGGTGCGCCAGTCCATGAGCAGCTCACGGAGGCCGGCCAGCACGGGGGCGCCGGGAGGGAGGGATGTGATCAAGTTGTCCTCCATGTGCAGGCCCTGCAGGCGAGGTGGCAAGGCAGGCTTGGGGGAGCTTGTTTTGCCCTTGCTTGCACTGGGGTCGAGTATCTAGGGAGGGGCGAGAACTTGAAAGCAGTGGAGGTGGGGAGGGGGTGTCTCCAATGGGGCAGGTCCTGCCGACGGCCATGCCAGGCCCTGCAGCAGCGCCCCCCCGCCCGGGCGCCCCGCCGGACCACCCTGCTGTGTTACCAACGCTCTCCCCCCACCCAGTCCCACGAGACGCTGCTGGCTCCCCGTGGACTTGACATGAAGTTGATTGAACAGCCCTTCCTGTAGCCACCTCAGCTGACACCTCAGCTGACACCTCAGCGCACCGACCTGCAGCTGCGAGAGGCCCTCCACGGGGGGCGGCAGGTGGTGCAGGCTGTTCCCCGAAAAAGAGAGGAAGATGAGGTGGCGCAGCGGGCGCAGCACGGCCCAGTCCGTCGTCGCCAGCTCAGCGGCGTCCGAGAAGGCGTTGTGCAGGTACAGGATGCGCAGGCGGGAGAGGGAGGAGATCTGGCAGGGGGGAAATAATGGCGAGGGCGAGAAGGGGGAGGCGGGGGGGCAGGGGTGAGTGACATGGGGGGGAGGCTGTGGGGGGTCGCCGGGACACGCCGGCCACCGCCGGTGCTGCCCATCAGCCGGCCGTGCATGGCCGCCACATGCTCCTTGCATACCAACTGGGGCCCACCACCTCCCTCCCTCCCTCCCTCAAACACAAACGCCGTAACAGATGCCAGCATTCGCCCTCCAATTGAGTGAGCGCGACCAGCAACAGTGGATGTGCTGGTGTGCTGGTCTGTTTGGTCACCTGGCGTGGGAAGGCGGCCAGGGCGCACTCGCTGAGGTTGAGCTCTTGCAGGGCGGTGAAGTGCGACAGCAGGGCCAGGCGGGGGCCGATCAGCAGGTAGTTGTGGTCCAGCACCAGGCTGCGGGGGTTCAGAGGAAGGGGGTCCAGAGGAAGGGGTGAGTGAGAGGTTCGAGGTAGAGGCAGGAGGATGGACAGGCATGCCAGTCAGCAGGCAGGAGTGATTGAGCAGGAGGCAAGGGGCTGCAGAGGAAGGGGTGGGTGGGGGGGTGGGAGTAAGGGGCAGGGAGATGGAGAGGCATGGATGCCCAAGACGTAGGTGTGACCCAGCACAGCCGCTGCAGGGTACGGATGAGTTGGCGGGTCGGGTGGGTGGATGTGAGAAGGAGAGGCAGCCGGAGAGGCAAAGGCAGCTGCTGGCCTGGAGTTGTGGTCAGGCACCCTTAAAGCTGGGGGGCACATAGGCAGGAGCGAACGGGGGTCAGTTGGACTGCAAAGGGAAGCAGTCAGGCGAGGAGGCAGGGGCGGCAGAGGCGGTTGCATTGCAAGTGAAGAAGGTTAGGCGTGCAGGCAGGGCTGGCAAGCGGGGCTGCAGTACATTAGGTCAAGGTCCTGCACTCCACCTCTTCCTCACCTCTGCAGCCGCGGCAGGTGTGCCATCACGCCGGGCAGGGAGCGGAGGCCGACAGCCGCCAGGGCAAGCATGGTGAGGGAGGGAGGCAGCCAGGGAGAGTCCACCCTTCCCTCCAGCAGGCCGTCAATCATGCCGAAATCAGTCAGGCTGGGCAGCTCTGCAGGCAGGGCAGGGAGGGGGCAGGGAGGGGGACAGCGCAGGCGTGTAGGTGGGTGTCCACAAGATGCAGGCAGAAGGGGCAGGGCATCCGGCTGCGCGAAATGGCGCGACTGCCAGGCAGGCAGAAGGGCAGGGGAAGATGGGTGGTCATTTTGTGCGCCGCACCAACCCCTGTGCTGTGCATGCCCCTCCTCTGCCCACCCAACCAACTCTTATACGCCTCCACCCTCAGCACATCCCCTGTGCGCCCCACCACTGCCCTACCCTGTGCTTGAACCTTGATCCAGGCCCCCGACAGAGGACAAATGTGCCCCAATGGGGGCCACTTTGTGCAGCTCTTCTTCTCCCACTCACCCCTGCCACCCCCTGCACCCCCTGCTTACCCCGGGCCAAGTCGTGCTCCCGTCCAGCAGGGACATGCAGGCGCGTGCTTGCCGGGAAGGACAGCTTGCGCAGATGTGGCAGCCTGGGGCGCCCCCCGCTACTGGAGCAGCTGAGCAGGGCTGGCCCCGGGCCCGCCCACTCAACGGACAGCTTGACCAGCGGAAGGGTGGGGATTGGGGAGCCTCTCCAGCACGCCAGCAAATCGGCTGGCAGACTCACTACCATGTTTTCTGGCTGATGCGAGGCATCCACCGCTACTCTGAGCTCCTCGATCCCCGGCAGCCGCGGGCCAAGCCACCTGACAGGGACAGGGATGGTGGGGCGCCGGGAGGGGTGCCGGTTCACACAGCAGAGTGGTGCAGGCGGAACAAGGTTGTAAAGAAGCAGTGGCGCAGCAGTGGCCCAGCGGAGGGGAGTGGCGAATTTTGGATGTGCACATGGGGGCAGCAGAAGGCAGGCCAGGGACAGCGTGACGTAGCTGCAGCAGCAGTAGGGTAAAGCAGCAGCAAAAAAGACGCATCCAGGTACAAGTCTAAGCCACACGCAAGGCCGTGTTGAAGCGGGAATTGCAGCAGCATGTTGTGGCCCAACGGTGCCCTTGGCCCAGACGCGGCACCTGAAGAAGCATTGCAGCGGGGTCTGCGCGGCTGCAGAGGCGGAGAGGCCTGGGGGCCACTCCTCGTGCTCTCCCAGCACAAGCGCCGCCTCCACTGAGCGCCATGCCTCACTGGGCCCAGACAGCAGATCGGCCAGACGGGAGCAGACCTCTGGCAGGCGCAGGCGGTCGGGCTGTGGCAGGTGCGCTGCAATGCGCAGCAGCAGGTCTGGGAGCAGGTCGAGAAGGGTGGCGTCGCCGGGCGGCATGGTCGTTGGCGCCGGCGCCGCAGGCAGCACGCTGCAGGCTTGGGGGCACAAGGAGCGCACGGCGTGGCAGGTGCTGGCGTTGGACATGTGGTCTGATCGGCAGTTGCTACTCTTGGCGGGGATGGCGACATGTGGTGCTGGCAGGGTGCAGCCGCACCTGGGGTGCACCAATTGCCGGTGGTGCACCAATTGCCGGTGGCGGCGGAGGCAGCGGGCGGTGGGGCGGCAGGGGTGGGGGGTGGCGACACGGGACGTGGCCCCGGCTGCCGTCACTCCAGAGGGGCAAGACACGCCGAGAGAGCGCGACAAACCGCACAGCTCGATCGGGCAGAGAGAGGGTCTTGGGCGGGTGGGCACGCCGGCACGAAGGCGATTGACCAAGACACCGAAGGAGCGCAAGGCAGCTTCATCGCACCGGTGAGCGCGATACATCACCTGACCTGGCGGCATGCTGCGCATGCTGGCGATGGTGGTGGTGTCGGCTCCAGCTCGAGGATGGCTGACAGGCGGAAGTTAGATTCTTTGCTTTGCCACCGACCATTGTCAGGTGAGATGCCTGCTGATGTCAATGATTTCGACAGGCAGCTTGCGCTGGTGCACTCACCGACTCAAAAGCAGGGCACAGAGGCTACCGCTCATCGGGGCTTGCATCCCGGACTGGCTGGGAACTACAGTCGCCACAGGCAGGACGCCCAGCTGTCACCAATACAGATGGGGCTGCACAATTACAAGCACAGCCAGCCAGTGCTTGTGCTTTGTTGGTTTTCAAACAAACCTGCGTTCCTCCCCTGGGCGTGCCGCAAGCGCCGGGTGTAGCATTCCGATGGTCGGCTTGTCGCACAGGCAGGCGTGTCGGCTTCACTGTCAACATGCCAGCCACGTACATGCCATGTGCATGTATGTCTGCAGCCACCGGCATGCTGAACACCGCCGTGTGGGGATGCAGGCCCTGAAACATGTGTTGCGCACTGGTGGTGATGGTCTGACCTGGCGGGTGCGCTCAGCCAGCTCAAGCGCCTCAGAGTTGCCACGCTGCATGAGTGTCACGTGTGGGGCGTTTGCGTAACCCAAATTCCCCGCCCGTCCGGATTGCTGTTCATTCGACAACGCACCGCAAGACGGGCGCTGTAAGCTGCGCAGGCTCCAGCCGCCTCGCCTCCACTTCTTCTTAGTCAAAGGGTGCACAGGCGCTGATCGCCTCTGCACAACTGATCACCTCCATTTGCTCGGTCCGCGATCAGCGCTCGCGCTAGACACGGACGACAGGATGGCGGCCCAGCCACCCAACTCCTCCGCTTTCGCTCCAGCACCCGCTCCCGAGCCAGCCCCATACACCGCGGCAACCGCGGCAATCTCGGGGAAGGACGGGGGTTCGCTGCTCACTTCGCGTGAGAGGGTGGGCATGGTGCCGCCAGCGCTGTGCCGGTGACCCCGTAGCCGCTGCACAGTTGCACACGCAGCCCCTTGGGCCCCCCCACACCTATCCTGTTTCCGCACTGGCTCACCTTCTCTCCCCACATGCATTCCTGGCCCATCCCCCCACCCTGCAGCCGTGTTCATGGCGGGGATCCTCACGTGCTGCACGCTCCTAGCAGTGCTGCTGTGGGTGGCGATAGCGGTGCAGACCAAGCGGCACAACCGTGCGCGTGCCAAGGCGCAAGAAGGCGAGCGCCGCAAGGCTGCATAAGCCGCGTGTTGCCTTTTGCGCGCTGCCCACTTTGCTGCCAGCTGCGTGCTTTTGCGCGAAACCGGGCCGATGCTCATATGGCGTACCGGCCAGTGCAAGTGAATGCCCCGCTGGCAGCGCATAAGCGTGCAGTACAGCGCTAGCTCCAACCACTGTCCAGCCACTGCCCACGCTCCTGCTCTCCTCATCCCTGCCCACCCAACGCCTTTTCCTGCTGCAGAAGCCGCTGCCAAGCGTGCTGCCCTGATGGTGCCGGTCATTGTGATTCAGGTGCGTGGCTGCTCACAATTTTAATTCTTGTGCCGCGCTGTGGGATGACAACCGCTCGGACCCAATGTGCTGGATTCACAGCACGCTGCAGCCGCAGCAGTGCATCGCCCCTGCCCCTTTGTTCTGCATTCAGTGCTCACCAGCACCTCACCAGCCCTGCACACAAGCAGACACAGACTCCAACGGTGCATGTGCTGCTTGGCATGGGCCGTGTCGACACCGCTCTCCTAGCTGGCGCCCACCTACTGCCTGCCCTCCCCTCCTGCCCCCATCGTCGCTGTGCAGCCCGACGAGAGCGTGGATTTTGGTGCACAGCTGTTCCGTAGCGCTTCTGGGGGCATGTGGTGAGCAGATGGCATGATTGGTGGGAGCAACTGAAGTGCTGCAGCAGCAGGCCCAGGGTGGAGGCTGCTGTGAGCACTGCTGTGAGGGAAGCGTGCACAGCAGGCAGGCCCTTTGGGGAGCAGCTCGAGCGGGGGATGACAGCGGCGCTCGCAGTGCTGCCCGCCCTTCTGTCTTGCCTTTGGTGGTTTGGAGCGCCGCTTCGGGCAGCTTGCAAATGCTCCCAAGCACATGTTCACCCCTGCTCCTGATTGTGATTTTTTTCATGGCGCAGGCCCATGGAGCATTTCCTTCGCCCGGCTGCCCCGGCAGCACCAGCGGCGCCCTCTGCGCAGCAGCAGGCGGACCAGGCAGCTGCGCCGGCGTCCGCCCCTGCAGCCCAGCCGGTGCCCGCAGGCGTGGCGACGGCTTGAACGGCACCACGCGCGTGCGCGTGGCAGCTAGTCGGAGCAGCAGCTGTTGTTGCTTCACCCCCAATGAATGAACATTCATAATAACCGATCACCTGTTTGGTGGGGGTGGGCCGCCGAGCGCCTCAACAGCGGCTGCGGCCCTCACCCCAACCCTGACAACAGTTTTGGCACCTCGCCCCCTGCCTCCCTGCCTCTTCAACCACCCTGCCCTCTGCCCCCCTTTGAGTCACTTCAAACCATGTCTGAGCCCTACCCTGTCCCTGTCTGCGCCAGCAGGCAGCACCCCTCTTTTGAGCGTCCCCTCGTCTCCTCGCCCAGCACACCCACCTCCTCTGCCAGAGCACATGTGTGCTGCTCTGTGGAGGCTGTGCGTGTGCTTCCCGCCCCTGTTTCCAGTGCAAATTGTCGCCTCATCGCACAGACCGCGTGTGTGCTCCTCGCGTGCCTGGCTGCCAAACCGCTTCTCAGAAATCCCCTTCCTGCAGTGCGCCCACCCTGTGCACGCAGCCCAGCACTTGAAAGAACTGGCAACAGCCGTCCTGCCCGATGCTTTCCCTGGACTCATCAGCCAACCCTTTTGTTGCTGCAACAGTGCACCCTGCCCGCCGCGGCGCTGCGGCGCCAACAGGCAGACAGGAATGGCAGCCTGGCAATGGAGGTTGCAACAAGAACTGCATGGGGGATGAGGTATGATTTGAGAACATTGCACAGTCGGCCCTGGCGGTGATGGCATAGCTTGCTGGCGTACTCGGCAGGCACTAGAGCGTGGCCGGGGCCGGTGGCGGCAGCCTGGCGGGTGGCATCAACTGCACTGCCGGCGTTGCTTCATCGCCGACTGTATGCGTGCCTTCCGTGCTCATGGATCTGTGGCATCATGTGAAGCAAGCTCTGGCACGCCATCGGGACGCTCCGGTGCTGGAGTCGGGCTCCGTCACACTCTCGGCGGCGCAGCTGCTGCAGCTGGTGCGCGTGATGACCGCTCACGCTCGCTACGCAACTCAAAGCAACGCAACGCGCCCAGTCTAAACATGGAACCAACCCGCCGCCGCTGCCGCTGCCCCGCCGCTGCCACCAACCCGCCGCCCATGCCGCCGCCTGCAGGTTCTCGCTGTAGCGGCACGGCTGAAGCTGAGCCCTGCTGCCGCCCAGCCCGACGGTGCTCCACCCATCTGTGCCATTTTCTTAAGCACCTCAGCAGCTTATGTGGTGGCTGTGCTTGCCGCCCTGAGACAGGGGTAAGCGGCGAGGTGGGGGCGGCAGGCAGGCGGCGCCGGCGTACCGCCGCCACTGCTGCATACTGCCTGTCCCATCCCTGCTGTGCCTTGAAGGTCCTGCCCCAGTCGTCTAATCTCCCGCTGAATTCGTGTCCCCTCTTGCTGCTGTGAAGCCTGGCATTCATGCCTCTGGATCCAAGCTGGCCCTCGCACCGGCTGCAGCATTTGTGTGACGAGGCACGGCCAGCGGCCATCGTGTGGTCGCCTGCCAGCAGCAGCAGCGGCGGCCACGCACTTCCCGCTGTGGTCGGCTTCCCGCTGCTGCAGTTGCCTCCACTGCCAGAGCTGCTGCAGCAAGCGGCGGCAGAGGCAGCTGCGGCAGCTGCAGCTGAGTTTGGGGAAGGCCTGCCGAAGCAGGCGAGCGAGCAGCAGCCGGAGGACCAGCAGGCAGAGACAGGGGAGCAGCACAGCGTTCGCCCCAGCAGCGGCGCTTGTGGGGGCAGCTGCAGGGACTGTTGCTGCTACGTGCTGTACACCTCGGGGTCCACCGGCCGGCCGCTGGGGGTATGTGGGCTCAGCAGCGGCGTGCTGAACCGCTGCAGATGGATGGAGCAGGCCTGCCCCTTCCAGGCAAGCTTCTGGGCATGAGTGGGTGGCGCAGGGCTGCCATGACGAGTGAAGCGCCAGCCAGCTGCGCCTGCTGTGCAGTGGCAGCATGTGAGGGTGTTTGCCATGCCCCAGCCACACTTGCGACTTGTACGAAATGCATTCCCCGCTCTTGAGGCATTTGGCCATGGAAACATGATGAACAAACTCCCACCCACATTGCGCCCAAGTGTCATGCAGCCGGGCGACCGTGTGGCATTCAAGACCTCCCCCTGCTTCGTGGACTCGATTTGGGAGCTGTTTGGGCCGCTGCTGGCGGGCGTGCCGCTCGTGGCGGTGCCGCAGTCAGCGGGGCGGGACCCTGCTCAGGCAAGCTCGGTCAGCACGGCCTGCTGGGCAGGGTTGCAGCCATGGCACGCCAGGTACAATGCAACACTTGCATCCCCGCTGCTCCGTGGCCAGGCAGATGCTGATGGGAGTGCTCGAGTTTGCAGCCGCCTGAGGCTTCCCCTCCGCACCCTGCTGTGCCTGCTGCAGCTGCTGCGCATGCTGTGCGACCAGCGCATCACCCACCTGTCTGCTGTGCCCACGCTGTGGCGCGCGCTGGCAGCGTGCATGCGCGCCGACCCCACAGCAGCTGCCGCCCTGCGCCTGCGTGTGGCGGTCAGCAGCGGCGAGCCGCTGCCACCGGCGCTGCTGGCTGAGCTGCAGAATCTGCTGCCGCAAAACTGCCGCATGTGGAACCTGTACGGATCAACAGAGGTGGCAGCCGACTGCACTGCGTTCGACTGCTCCAGCTGGCAGGCGCCGGCACGGCAGGCACGGCAGGAGGAGGGACAGCAGGGCCAGCAGGCACAGCAGGAGGACGGGGGGCGCAGCGTTGGCGGCAGCGGACAGCAGGCGCCCGGCGTGCCGGTGGGGCGGCCCATCCGCGGTGCGCTGATTGCAGTGCTGGGCCCAGAGCTGGTGGCAGCAGCGGCAGCTGCGGCGGCGGCAGAGGAGGAGCAGCAGGGGTCAGGCAGCACAGCATCAGCCAGCACAGGGCAGGCAACGGCAGTGGCGCCTGCAGCAGCGGCAGCAGGAGCAGCAGCTGCCAGCCAGCGGCCCCTGCTCCCGGTGGGCACTCTAGGGGAGGTGGCTGTAGCCGGCACGGTCCTGTCGGCTGGCTACTTGTGCCGCCGCCCGGAGGCAACAGCGGCACAGCAGCGACGGTTCATTGTGCTGCCCACTGGGCAGTTGCTGGCGGCGCAGCAAGCGGGCGCGGCCGTGGCGGCAGCGCCCGACGGCCTGCCGCGCGGCTTCTGGCAGGAGGAAAGCACGCGGCTGTTTCTGACTGGAGACCTAGGCTGGCTAGATGCCCAAGGCTGCCTGCACCTGGGCGGTCGGCGAGATCTACAGGTCAAGATATCCGGTGCGTAGGGTGGCCAGGGGGCCTTGTTTGGCTTTGCCTTGCATCCGGAAGGCGGGCAGGGGCGGGCTCACGTTTGGGGAGGAGGACGGTGGGTGCTTGCCGTACTGCGCCTGGCACCTGAGACAGCCTGTCAAGCTGCCTTCAGCTGTGCCTGCCTCCCCCGCTGCCTTGATCAACCATCCCTTCCTGCCTGCCTGCCTACCCCGTTGCCTTGATCAACCATCCCTTCCTGCCTGCCTGCCTGCCTGCCTGCCTGCCTGCCACTCTAGGCGTGCGAGTGGACTTAACGGAGGTGGAGGCAGCGCTGGCAGCCCACCCTGCGGTTGCCGGAGCTGCAGCCCGGCTGTGGGTGCTGCCAGCAGGGCCAGTGCTTGAAGCTTATGCTGAGTTGGCAGCCGATGCTGCGGCGGAGGCGTCTGCTGAGCTGGCAGGCAGCCTGCCACCTGGCGGCACCAGCAGCATCAGCGATGTCAGCAGCGCCAGCCTGCGGCAGTGGTGCCAGGAGCGCCTGCCAGCTGCGGCGGTGCCACAGCACGTGACACTGCTGCCGGCGCTGCCTAGGTCTGCGGCAGGCAAGGTGCCGCGCTCCCAGCTGCCGCCCCCTGCTGCCTCACTGCTGGCGCTGACAGCAGCGGCGGGAGGCGCAGCAGGAGGCGGCGCCAATGCCGATCATGGAGCACAGGGGCAGCCTGTCAAGCGGCAACGCTTGGCAGTGCCACTAAAACAGCAGGCCGTCGGCTCTGCCCCTCAGCCCCCCGCCACAGCCGCAGCGCTTGCGTCTCCTCCGCCAGCTGTCCAGCAGGCGCCTGTCAGCGAGCTGGCCGTGAGCCGTGCCTTTGCAGCTGCCCTGGGCCACGCGTGCTTTGAGGCCACGACCAGCCTGTTTGCCATAGGAGGCACCTCGCTGACGGCTGCCGAGGTTGCCGGGCGGGTGGCGGGCGGCAGAGTTGACGCAGTCTTCCAGCACCCCACGGTGCGCGCCCTCACCGCTTTCCTCAACCCGCCGGCAGCGGCAGGGGATGCGGGAGGGAGGCTGCTGCCAGCAGGGGCAGCAGGGGGCGGCGACGGCACTGTCCAAGGCAAGCACCAGCAGCAGCAGCAGCATGGGGCGCCTGCGCAGCCTGCGCAGCGCATCCAAGCGCGGCCACTCCTCAACGGCAGCTCAGTTGCTGCGCCTGTGCCGCCAGGCGCCCGCCTGCAGCTGGCCTGGCGGGCCAAGCTGCTGCAGTGCGTGGATGCAGCGCCGCTCCTTGGGGAGCCCCCACCTGCAGCTGCAGCGCCAGCAGGCGCAGGTAACAGTGCTGCCGGCAGCTGGCAGCAACAGAGGCAGCAGGGGGAGCGGCAGGCGGGGCGGCCTGCGGCTGACGGCTGCGTGTATGCATGCTCGCATGGCGGCGACGTGAGGTGCTTTGAGCGCGGCAGCGGGCGGCAGCTGTGGCAGGCGCTGCTGCCCGACCGTGCAGATGCAGGGCTGGTGCTGTGCTCGGGGCCCGCTTCTGGCAGCTGTCAGGTTCAGTTGGCAGAGCAGCAGACAGGGGAGGCAGGGCGCCAGCCAGAGCAGCAGGCGCAGCAGCAGGCAGAGCAGCAATTTCATGACCAGCCGGGGCAGCAAGACACACAGCAGGAGCAGCAACAGCCAGGGCAGCAGCAGCAAGCACAGCAGCCGCAGCCACTGCAGCAGGCAGAGCAGCAGCCGCAGGCAGAGCAGCAGGCACGCCAGCAGTACGTGGCAGCAGCCACCAATGGCGGCACTCTCTTCTTTCTTGACGCCGCCAGCGGGGGCATTGCTGGCAGCCTGGATGCCGGCGGCAGCATCCGAGCGCCCCCTGTGTGCGACCCCTGGATGGGCCTGGTGTGGCAGCCCACTCACGGGCGGCAGCTGGTGGTGGCTGCGCCTCCAGGGCACACGGTTGCACGCCTGCCCTGCCCGGCAGCTGTGTCAGCAGCGGTGGCTTTTGACCGCGAGCGGCGCCTGGCGCTGGTGTGCTGCTTGGATGGCAGCTTGCTGGCAGTGGCAGTGCAGCTGCCAGACGAAACAGTGCAGCTGCCATTACAAGTGCCAGGCTTGCCCCCAGGCAGCGGCCTGCGGCTGCAGGTGGCTTGGCAGTGGCATGCCGGCGCCCCACTGTTTGCGCCCGCCACGCTGGCGGGCAGTGTCGTGCTGGCAGCAGCCGTCGACGGCAGCATCACAGCGCTGAGTGCTGACGACGGCAGCAGGCTGTGGCGCAGCAGCGTGCGTGGCGCGGTGTTCACGCCGCCGGCGCTGCTGCCAGCTCAGCAGCTGCTTCTGGTGGGCAGCCAGGCGGGGCAGTTGGCAGCGCTGGATGTACGCAGCGGCAGGCAGGTGGCAGCTGCTGAGCTGGGGGATGCAATCACGGGCCTGCAGCCGCTGCTGCAGTGGCCAGTTGAGGAAGCGCTGCCAGCGGGGCAGGGACAGCTGCAGGGGCATGGGCAGGGGCGGCGGCAGCTGCTGGCTGCCTGCCTGGCACCTGGGGTGCTGGCACTGATAGATGTTCCACGCCTGCTCAGCTGCAGCACCAGCGGTGGCCCTGCGGGTGGCAGCAATGCCCTTGGCAGCGCTGGCAGCGGCGGCAGCGTGGCCGGCTGGGTGCTGGATGCGGTGCGGCTGCCTGGGGACGTGTTTGCGGCGCCTGCTGTGGGACCGCAGTGTGGCGGCGCATGCAGCTGTGTGGTGGTGGGCTGCCGCGACGACCACCTCTACTGCATCCTTGTGCCAGGAAGCTCATGATGCCGCCACAGCGGGTGCATGTAACAAGGGCAGCCTGGATCTGTGTGCAGACTGCTCATGCCCGGACAGTGGCAGGGGCAAGAAAGCACCTACGGGGGTCCCTGCCTGTGCGGCCGGCCAGGGCGTGGTGGCTTGGAGGTGGTCGGCGCCACCGGTGCCACCTGGCACCCTCACGTTGCCTGCCACTTCCTCAGCGCTCCAGGCATGCCTGGGTGGGACGCCTCTAAGGACAGGTTGGAGAGGGTGTGCACGAACTGATAGGAGGGCGGGGTGAGGCAGGGGGCCTTGCAATGCCACAGGAGGGTCGATGGGGTAGTTCTGCCAGGACAGCTTCTGACCCAAGAGGGGGAAGGAGGGGAGTGCAGTAGCTGGTCCCACCGAGCCGGTCCACCCGCACGTCCCGCCTCCCGCCGCTTGTTTCGCAGTTGCCGAAGAAGAACACAGGCTGCCTTGAATTGTGCGGGAGCATGAGCCGAATCTTCGGAAGCGCCGGAACCGCCTACCCCGCTCAGCGCTGTCCAGAGTGGGAGCACACCACTTTGGTTTCCCTTGCCACATGAGTGCGGAAAGCCTCTCTTGGAGTTTCGCCGAGGGTGTGCAAGCTTTCGCTACTGCACGGGGAGCGGCGGCTCCCAACACCGTGCAGCTGGCGGTGCAAAGGCGCGGGACCGCCGCGTGCCGCTGCCATCCCCAGAGGCAGCCCTTTTGCTTCCTCCTGGGTGATGTGGTCACAGCCATAGATCAATCAACCTGGCTTTGTGAAGCAACATATTGACGGCCATACCATACGAAGCAGCAGAAAGAGCAGAAGCGGCGGGCGCCTTGCAAAGCGGCACCGGCACCAGGTGAGACCGGCAGCAGGTGGTGCCATGTGGCAGCCTCCCTCCTCCTGCTTCGGCGGTCCCTGTCCGGCCTCCATGCGGATTACGTTTGTTATAGGGCGTGGGTGTGAGCAGGTATGGAGTAGAGACTGTGCAGGGTTACTGCAAGGTGCAGCGGTGTTTCTCCAGGCGAAGCGCCACCTGGCGGCTGCCAGGAAATGACGACCCTACTCCGGTGTGCCCATTACCCTAGCTCCTGCCGCACCAGTCCTTCCTGTGACTTCTTCATTCAGCACCAAACCCCTTGGCAAGTGCGACGTACGCGCCTTATATGAACCGGTGGTATCAAGTGCCCCCCCAAAGCCCTTCCTCGTTTTTTTCTAAGCTTCGAGCTCTAAAACCGTTCAACAGTGTGAACAGACGGCCCGCGAACGACTCCGATCCTCCCTGGACTTGGTTTGGGCCGCCACTTGAAAGCAAGCAGCGGTGGGCGCCGTCCGCCCCCGCCACGGCGAATGGAGCTTAAGATCTCGCGCATAATGCCGGCTGCAGCGCGGCGCCGCCGCCAGGGGGAGCGCTGCCCTGGGTGGGACAGGGCGGCTGGCGGCACCGCCGGAAGGCGGCCCGGCGGCCTGCCGCTACTGCTGCTGGCCACCCTGCTTCTAAGCCAGGGGGGAACTGCCCTGGCAGCCTGCTCCGGCGTGTACTTCGGCACAGGTACCAGCGACATTTCCACCGAGCTGGAGTCGGGAGACGGTGAGGCCTGCCGCTGCCGCCGCCGCCGCTGCCATCTCCAGCGCTACAATTGGGGTGCCCATGGGACCCCCCTGGGCTGCGCCTCTACTAAGTGAACTTGATTCTATAACGCCCCCCGCCCTTGCCTTGGCAGGTGTTTTCCATCCGGACCTCGACAACGTTCTGCCGGTGAGGGCACAGCGGGCACAGCCAGCCCTGCGTTGATTGGGGCGCGCCGGCCTGGCTGCCAGCAGCAGGGGCAATAGGATGCACAAGCAGGGCCGGCAGTACCCGGCCTGCTGGCTGCGCCTGCAGTGCATGCCCTGCCACCGTGCCGTCGCCCGCCTCGGTTCCTTGCTTGCTTCGCCCTTGGCCCAGGTGGTCTGAGACTGCCACTGCCCGACCCGCCCACCCTGCACCGCTCCGCCCCTTTGGACCCCCTGCTCGGCACCTCCCCGTTTGCCCCTCCCCCCTCCCTGCCTCACCTTGATCGCCCGCCCCCCGCATTTTGGCCTCCCCCAGGCCTCACCTGGTTCCCCGCCCCGCATAGTGGCCCCCCACCCGGCCTTGCGGCGGCGCCTGACTGCCCCCATACTCCCTGCTGCCCCCGCAGCTGTCCGGCGTGTGCAATGTGTCGGGCTCGGGAGCGGTTGTGGACCCGGCGCACTGGCGGGTGCAGGTCACGCTGTGTGGGACGACTGCGTGGTGAGTGCCCAGAGCCAAGGGGCTGCCCTGCAGGGGCCGCCTGGTGTGCTGCAACGCTGGGGCCGAGCTGCGGCTGGGTGCAGCGGCGAAGGCTCACTGCATGAGAGCAGCTACCGGTAGCGCCGTCTGCGAGAGACCAGCCCCACCTCAGGCCTTGGGCAGCATGCATGCGCCGGAGCACTGCTGTTCATTCGGCAGATGCCAGCGAGCGCTTGGCCGCACGTGCAGCTTGCATGGGGCATTTCTACGCATGCCACCCGCAAAGGGATCAACACAGGCCGGCCAATGCTTGTGCAGCATCATGCCAGCAGGCGGCCAGCCAATTGTGCCGAGTATCATGCATGGGACCTGCATAGAAGCTGCCTGCCACCTTGGCCTGCCAGCTCCTGCCTGCCCCTTGGACCCTCCTCCCCTCCCGTTGTACCGCGCGCGCGCGCGCGCGCGCGTGTGTGTGTGTGTGTGTGTGTGTGTGTGTGCGTGTTTGTTTACTCCCAAAGCGGCTCCCCAGCGCGGCGCATGCACCCAGGAGTGGCCGGGAACCGCAGCTGCCAACGAGGTTTGGGGGAGGCCTGCACACCAGCCACCCACCCTCCCACCTCGTCTCCCCATTTGCTTGCCTCGCATGCAGCACGGATGGCGTCAACTTGCCGCCCGGCTACCAGGTACGCCAGGCTGGGCAGCAGGCAGGGAGGGGCAGCTCCGGGAAACGGCTATCCGGTTGCCTTGCAAGCATTTCGGCCAGGCTGAGGAGGTTGGCCGCGCGGTGTGGTTGGCGCTACGGTGCGACAGTGGGTGCGGCACTGGCACCCTAAATGCAGCAAATGCATCGAGGCCAATGCCGTTCCCAGGCGGCGGGCCAAAGGCCCAGCAGGGACGACGCAGTGTGCCCCAGCCACACCCTGGCATGCCGCCGCCCATGTGGCGCCCCCTCCCAAGCGCAGCAACCTCTGCCACCATCGCTCTCTGTGCCAGTGCCAGCCTGTCCCAGGGCCTGCCGCCCCGCCCGCCCCGCCTTCATCGCCCTTCCTTGCGCCTTCGATGGTGCAGGACTCGTACCCCGAGTGCGCCAACTACACGCAGGGGGCGTCCTGCACCCTCGCGCCCTCGGGCCCCACAGGTCGGTCGCCTGCTGGGCCTGCTGGCGTCGTCACAGGGCGTCACACATTCACTACACCCAAATCAACCTAGCCATGCGGCCGTGAATGTCCCCAAGACAAGGGCGCTTGCCCAGCATGGGCTCGATGTTCAGTGGTTTGTTGGCGGTGCACACCACCATCATCATCAGGGCAGCTACACACACAGCCCCTGCTCTGTGCCGCGCTGCCCCGCCTGTTGCGTCCTGGCTGCCTGCATGCCCGTCGCGGCTGCCGATGCGCTGCTGCCCCACCCTGCTGCTGCGCCCGCTGTGCAGGCGGCGTGACGTACGACGGCGTCACGTTCACCAGCACCTACGCCGTCCAGCTCCCGCAAGCCTGGAGGGCGGCAGACACATTCTACTTCTGGAGGTGGGTCCTGGGCTGTGGGGCGTGGGGGCGGGGCTGGGAAAACTTGCTAATTCAGTGCCGTATGGACACTTCCCCTCTGCCCTGCTGCTTCCCGGCGTGCGTCGCGCAGCGGTGCACACGTCAGCGCATAGTTCACCTAGGGCTCCCTGGCCTGCTGCTCACTGTGCAGGTGCTTCTATGTGAGTGCGAACAAGAGGGTGGCGGGCGCGGCCCCGCTGACGTCAGCCTGTCCTCCAGCCTGTGCAGCCCGTCGCTCAAACAATCTTTCGGAGGCTTGCAAGGACAGCCGGCTGAGCTGTGTTCATGCGGCTCAAGCTGAGGAGCAGCTGGCAGCCCGCCTGAAAGCTCTGCCCCAGCCGCCTGCATGAGCAGCTGGGCAGCGATGTCGGCATTGGATCGCGGGCACACCTCCAGCTGAATCTGCGCACCTGCATGCTATGCCCTTGCACCTCCCCACCCCCCCACACATACGCACGCACGCACCATGCCGTGACGCTCCTGTCCAGCAAACACCCTCCCCCTGCACTGTCACCCCACATGCGACAGGTGTGTGACATCACCAACCGGGCGGCGTCGGAGGAAGTCGAATTGAACGCGCCCTTCGGCCAATCCACGCCAGAGCAGCGCGCGGCAGCCTCCTTTACGGTGGGCCGGCCCTGGGCCCGCCCTCCACCGCCACCCATGCCACCCATGCCACCCTCCCCTCCGCCCCCTCCACCCTCCCCTCCCCCGCCGCCCCCTCCCAGCCCTTCCCCGCCTCCTCCCAGCCCATCCCCGCCGCCGCCGTCCCCTCACCCGCCTCCGCCCAGGCCCCGCCCTCCACCTCCCTCGCCCAAGCCTCCCAGCCCATCCCCGCCGCCGCCGTCCCCTCACCCGCCTCCGCCCAGTCCCCGCCCTCCACCTCCCTCGCCCAAGCCTCCCAGCCCATCGCCGCCTCCCCCCAACCCTGCACCGCCTCCTTCCCCACCCAGTCCCTCCCCGCCACCTCCACCCAGCCCCAGCCCGCCACCTCCGCCTCCCAACCCCTCCCCTCCTCCCCCGCCTCCGAAACCGTCCCCACCGCTTCCGCCGCCACCCAGTCCGTCGCCGCCTCCCCCCAGCCCACCTCCACCACCCCCACCCCCGCCTCCCAGCCCCAAGCCTCCCAGGCCGTCACCTCCACCGCCCTCACCCAGCCCACCCCCTCCGTCGCCCCGCCCTCCGCCCCCCAGCCCCAAGCCTCCCAGCCCCTCACCTCCACCCCCTCTGTAAGCTTAAGGAGGCCGGCTGCAGACACTTGCTCTTCGCCGCTTTGCTGTGCACCATGCTGTGCCCTGTGCTGCCCTGGTTGGCCCCTGTACATCCTCTCCGTCCCTGCCGCCCCACCCGCTCAGCACGGCTCTTGTGCTGCCCGCCTGCCCTCCCACTGAATGACCCTGCAGCCCGCCTCCTCCACCACAGCCGCCCAGCCCCTCCCCGCCCCCTCCCAGCCCTTCCCCGCCACCGCCCAGCCCCTCCCCGCCGCCCCCCTCCCCCCGGCCGCCTAGCCCTCCTCCGCCCAGCCCCCGCCCACCTCCTCCATCCCCCAAGCCTCCCAGGCCTTCCCCGCCACCGCCCAGCCCCTCCCCCCCGCCCCCCTCCCCGCGGCCGCCTAGCCCTCCCCCGCCCAGCCCCCGCCCACCTCCTCCATCCCCCAAACCTCCCCGGCCTTCCCCACCACCGCCCAGCCCCTCCCCACCGCCTCCCTCCCCGCGGCCGCCTAGCCCTCCCCCGCCCAGCCCGCGGCCCCCTCCCCCCTCCCCCAAGCCTCCCCGCCCTTCCCCGCCACCGCCCAGCCCCTCCCCGCCACCTCCCTCCCCGCGGCCGCCTAGCCCTCCCCCGCCCAGCCCGCGGCCCCCTCCTCCATCCCCCAAGCCTCCCCGGCCTTCCCCCCCACCGCCCACCCCCTCCCCACCGCCTCCCTCCCCGCGGCCGCCTAGCCCCCCTCCACCCAACCCTTCCCCGCCGCCCCCGCCCCCCTCGTAAGTACACTGCCTGCATGCTGGTGACACCACTCCTCCAAACAGACAGCATTCTGGTGACACCACGTTTACAATCACACAGCATCCTCCCGTCCTGCAGAAGCACGTGTGGTAAGCTCTCTCCCTCTGTTCCGCTCCCCAATGCCTCTGCAGCCCCTCTCCGCCCCCGCCCAGCCCTTCGCCTCCTCCACCGCCCAGCCCTGCCCCGCCGCCGCCCAGCCCCTCCCCACCACCACCTAGACCGCCCCCACCTCCCCCCAGCCCCTCGCCACCTCCCCCCAGCCCCTCCCCGCCTCCCCCCAGGCCCTCCCCTCCTCCTCCGCCCAGCCCCTCCCCTCCTCCCCCAGGGCCGTCGCCACCTCCACCCAGCCCCTCCCCCCCGCCGCCCAGCCCCTCACCTCCTCCCCCGCCCAGCCCCTCGCCGCCTCCGCCCTTCCCTCCCAGCCCGCCCACACAGTTTGGCCAGGCGACAGCCAGCATTTCCTCCCCACAGCAGGCACCCAACGGAGTCATCTTCGCACCTCTCGGCAACCAGCTGCAGGTGTGCTGCCGTGGACTGCCAGCCGCAGGGCCATGAGCAAGCCAACAAGCGTCCCTTCCCTTTGCACTGACAGCAGCGGGCCTTCATGATAACGAGCTTGGCTTTGTTAAGAGACTCGGGCTGCAGGGAAGCGCTCTGTGTGGAAGTGGGCGTGCTGTGCCCGGCAGGCCGCTGACCTGGCCGTGCCCGCCCGCCTCCCCGCAGGTCTATGCCACGTGCAGAGTGAAGGGGCAGTACGCGCAGCAGGGAGTCAACAACTGGCCCGCCCAGGTGAGCGACCTGAACCCAGCAACCAGGAAATAATGGACAGTTACATGATCAGCGATGGGCACGGCGCTGTTCCGCACCACTGCCCGCCGCTCGACACTCACCGATGCTCTCCCTGCCCACTGTGCCCCTTCAGCTCCTCATCTGTGGGGACCCCCCGGGATCCACCTACTGCTCCTCGGCTGTCTTCAATGCCTCCAACCCCATCCTGCAACCGGGTGAGACCCCGCCCAGGCCAGGCAGCCTGGCAGAGGATCCGCTGCTTGCGGAGGGCAGCAGTGGCTGCAAGCCTGGGTGCCCCCCCAGGCAATGACCTCTCTCCCTCCCTGATAACGTTGCCTGGCCCGCAGATAACGTGACCTTCGTGAATGAAACGTACATTGCGCAGTACAGCTTCACTGTAGACCCTGCTTGGATCAGCCCTCAGGTGGGAAGCTGCCCTGTAGCTAGGGCACCCTAGAGCCAGCGGCAGGCAGCACTGTAGGCGGCCACCGCTGCAACCGTGGGGCGCTCAGGCAGCGTGGCAGCTGTGCTGGCGGGTGCCACGCAGCTTACACTCCCTCTCACTGCCTGCCCCTCCCTCCCTGCCCCCTTCCCTGCTGCAGCCAATCACGTACAGGTGGGTGGGAGCGCCACTGGGCGCTGGTAGCGTTCATGGTTTCGTCCAGGAGGGCAGCGGGCACCCCTCCCAGCGGCCTTGCCAAGCTGCTGTGCACAATGTCATTAGCTCTCTGGCTGTCTCCACCGACTCAAGCTTTCCTGCCTGCGTGTCTGTTCCGCACTGGTGTTAACCGCTGGGTCTCGGCAGTACCAGGGGCGCCTCAGCAGTCGCATGCCCCGTCTTGTCATGCAAGTGCCTGCAGGTACTTCATCTGCCTGTACAATGACACCGCCGGCACCGTGAGCCAGAGGAGCGGTGCATCAATTGATGTCTATGCACCCCCACCCCCACCGCCCCCCATGCCACCGCCCCCGCCTCCCTCGCCGTCGCCCCCGCCTCCCTCGCCGTCGCCCCCGCCCCCCTCGCCGTCTCCCCCGCCCCCCAGGCCACCGTCGCCTCCCTCCCCCACCCCTCCACCTCCAACACCGATCACCTTATCCCCTCCTCCACCCAGCCCGTCTCCTCCCCCGCCACATCCATCGCCCCCACCACCCTCTCCATCTCCCCCGCCCCCTAGCCCGTCCCCCCCACCTCCCAGGCCTTCGCCCCCGCCCCCGTCCCCCTCGCCTCCACCACCGTCCCCTGCGCCCCCTCCCCCGAGCCCATCGCCGCCGCCGCCCAGGCCCTCGCCTCCTCCCCCGTCCCCTTCTCCTCCGCCCCCTCCCCCGAGCCCCTCACCGCCTCCACCCTCCCCCTCTCCTCCTCCCCCACGCCCCTCACCACCCCCGCCTTCCCCCTCACCGCCGCCACCATCCCCGCCCCCTCCTCCCCCACGCCCCTCACCGCCTCCTCCCAGCCCCTCACCACCCCCGCCGTCCCCTTCACCCCCTCCGCCATCCCCCTCTCCTCCGCCACCTTCCCCCTCGCCACCCCCACCCAGCCCTTCGCCACCTCCGCCCAGCCCCTCGCCACCCCCACCCAAGCCCTCACCGCCCCCACCCAAGCCCTCGCCACCCCCTCCCAGTCCCCGCCCTCCGCCCCCTCGTCCCACCCCGCCCCCACCGCCACGACCTTCGCCGCCTCCGCCCACCCGCCCCCCTCCGCCTCCCCCGCCTCAACCGTAAGCATTTCGCTACTTGCTTGCTTGCTTGCTTGCTTGCTTGCTTGCTTGCTTGCTTGCTTGCTTGCTTGCTTGCTTGCTTGCTTCACGTCTCCCGTTGCGCGTGCGCCGCCCCTTGGGTTCACGGCCGAACGCATTCACCAGATGCTTGCAGGGAGGCCGCGTCCTGAAGTGCACTCCAGCCCTTGTAGTGACGGTGCCTTGCTCCAACTAGGCGCCCCACCAGACCCGCACCTCAATCCCTGAGTGTGTGCGCGCACTCCTGCCTCTGCCCGTGAATGCAGGAGGTCCCCGCTGGCACCCACCAGTGTGCGCCCCCCACCTGCGGCCCCTCGCCGCCCGGCGGCACCTGGCGGACGGCTCAGCCCACCGCCACCCGCCGGGCCGCAGCCTCCGCAGGGCCCGGCCCAGCCCCGCCCTCCCCCGCGCCGCCCCGCGCCACGCCCCCGCCCTCCCCCAAGGCTGCCGCTCCCTCCTCCGGCGTCGGCCAACATCATTGGCGACCCACTTGTGAAGCCCTTCAACTCATGTGAGCCGCCCCGCTTGGGCCGTGCCCATTGTGATCACAAGCTTGGGGCGGGGAGGCAGGGGGGCTGCACCGTCGCTCCACTGGCCTCCTGCTGGTAGCCTAGCGGCACGCACAATGTTGACACTTTGAGCGAACACATGGGCTCCTGCGGGGGGCCTCCAGCCGGCAGCCCCCCAGCAGCCCTGCCCTGCCAGCAAGTCCCTGGCCGCCCTTGCGCCCCGTCCTCAACACCCTCCCTGCCTGTCACCCTCCCTGCCTCGAGCGCAGCCCAAAGCACCATGTGGTATGGCAAGCCCGGCGTGCGCTACTGGGTGCTCACGGAGGGCGGCGGCGCTCGCGTCATCGTCACGCTGGGGGCCGTCAATGAGACTCCCCGCGACAAGCGCACCTTTGTTCACACCCTGGAATTCAAGCAGGTGGGCGCCTGGGTGCCCGCATGCTGCCCCCTGACAGCACAGTGCGCTGCACTTGCATGGGCAGTTGCAGCGGGGGGAGCTGCGTGCGCGCCGACAGCCGGGGGGTCACGTTGCCGGCACAGTGTGCGTTGCATGTGTGGTCACCAATGTGTGTGACTGATCTCCAGCGGCTTCGCCAGTGCAGCACCTGTCCTGCTTGGCACCGTTGGGCCTGTCACCACACCCCGCCATGCACGAGGGCAGCAAGCGGTGCAGCAGCACTTGGGTCATGAGATCCACAGCAAACACACTCTTTGAGGTGTGCACCTCTGCAGGGCCGGGAGACGGTTGTGGTGGGCAAGCTGTTCAACGTCATGGGCAAGTGGGTGCTCACAGGTGGGTACGAGGCGTGGCCACATGGCCGCCCGCCAGTGTGCCGACACGCTGGGTGGGTGGGGCGGCGGCCGCGCGGGCACGCAGCCGCTGCCCATGTGCCTGGGAGGACTTATGCCTGCCAGCCCGGGCCCATTCTAAAACGCACCGTTGTGTTGCTCGCAAGCTCGAGCCACTCGCGGGCGCAAGGCAACCAGGCAGCCGCCAGCCCCGCATGCATCCCTCCTCACGCCTCCCGTCTGCTGCCCCCCACCGCCCGCTCCCTTCTTCCCGACGCAGTCCTGGCCAACGGCCGGCGCATGCAGGCCTACGAGACGGCTCAGCTTCCCGACAACGTGACCGTCACTGCCACGCCTGTGACAAACGGCAGGCCCTCTGGGCTGTACATCCGCGCGCCATCCATGAACATCCGCATCGAGCAGCGCCCCACCCAGCGCCGCCTGGTGAGCTCGCCCCCGCTAGCAGTCACCTGGGCACTGCTGTTTGCCTGCTCTTTACACAGAGCAGCGCCCCTCCTGCAATGTCTGGCACGCTCACCCGTGGCGGGCCACCCACCCACCCACCCACCCACCCACCACGTCTTTCGTGATCCACTCAGCGCCACCACCGACGGCTGGCTGGCGCCAGGCAGCATGGCACGCCTGCTGGCCGCCGCTGGCCCTTGCGCCCTACCCACCCCCCTGAAACGCCTGCTGTGCACGCTGTCCCGCTGTAGCTCCAGGCCGGCCTGGAGCTCCACGTGGCGTGCGTCCCACCGCTGGCCAACTACCGTGCCCTTTCGTCTCCCCACCTTCTGCGGCCGCCTCCACCCCCGGCCTCCCCACCGTTCACCCTCCCTCCCTCCCTGTGTGCAGGCAATCAACCCCAGCATTAAGATATCCTGGCTCAACGTGTACATTACTGTCACCCGCCCGCTGCTCACGCCCGTTGGCGGGCTGCTGGGCCCAGGCTACCTGGCGTCCCTGCCGCAGCCCGGATCACAGGCGTCTGGCGGCGGCGGGGTGCAGAGCGCCAGCGGGGGCCTGCTCACGGCCTCTCTCATCGGCGACTTTGGGGCCTAGCCCCCGGCCATTCTGGCTCAGCATGCCGGCACCGCCCCTGTAGCCCCACAAAGCAAGCCTGTACAAGTGCCAGGCCTGCCAGATTTAAGCAGCATGACACACAGATGCACCCGTGTGCGCGATGAGTAGCAGCACCATGCTGCCGCCTCTCACCCCTCTTTTCCCAACCTGCCCTTCTCAAAGCTTCCCCCTCCTTCGGGCACCCCCCTTGACGGCTTGGTCGATTGTTGGTGACCGCTCAGCCCGCAATGGAGCCCAGAGCATTGCATTTCGTGTGGTGCTGCCTCTTGTGTGTCTCGCCCTTGCATTTTCCCCCAAACTTCCTCCTCCTTTGGTCACCCCTGCCGCCGCTTGTTTGAAACATTGGCTGTGGCTCACCCCCGGCGGGACCCAAAGCAAAACCTGCACTCTTCTGGCCTTCACAGTTGCAGCCACCTATTCTTGCACCACATCTCAGCAACAGTGTCGACACATGTGCCGGCGCCGCGCTCCTTCCCGCCCTGCCAGCGCGGGCTTGCATGGTTCCCCCTCCTCCCCATCTTATTAAATAAATACGGTCATCTGCTTACATACACGGGTCCACCCTGTAAATGAATCCACTGGCAGGCAAGTGAGGGGAGCAGCGTGATGTGATGATGTGATGGGCACACGCTTTCCCAAGCTGACCTGGCTGGGCAGTGCCCGGCTGCCTCCCAAAGTCCGGCTCTCTTCCTCGGTCTCGCTCTCCGAGCCCACTCTGGAGAAGTGCCCCCTCGCCTCCCTGCCCCTGGAGCCTGCACACGATCCTGTGCCTGTATCACCGGCCCTGCGCCCGTACTAGAGCATGAAACTTACAGGCCTGCATGCAGGCAGGCTCTCATGTGAGCACGGGCGGAACGAGAAGGCACATAGGGGAAGGGGCCGGGCAATGGCCGCAGCCCCCGAGCAGGCAGAAGAAGCAGCAGAAGTGATCGGTGCGCGCGTCCGGTCCACACTTGGCACGGCAGAGGGGGTAAGTGCGCAGGCGGGGCGTGCGCATGCAGACAGCGAAAAGGCGCACGGCATCAGGGAGGAGAAAGTAGGCAGTGAGAGAATGGCTGAGAGGGGGAGGGCAGAGGGGGAGGTGCGTGGGAGGTGCATGCACGCAGCCTCCGGTAGCGACAGGATGTGTGGCTGCGTGCAGGCAGGGATGGGCCAGCTGGGGCTGCTGCCAGTTTCAGCGCTGCCAGGGGAGCGCGGAGCGCCCCGGGAACGCCGCCGCGCCCTGCGGCGGCACGCCCGTGGCGTGGCCGTTGGCGAGCCCGTTAGCCATCGGCTCCGCCCCACTGCCCAGGCTGGCAGGACCCGACACCACCCCATTGCTGGAGCCCCCGGGCACCCCGCCGTGGCCCGCGCTGCCGTTCGCCTCCGCCGCCTCCTCCGCCGCCCCCGCATCTGCCGCGTACCCATGCAGCGCTGCCGCCGCCGTGCCCCGCTCCAGCTGCTGCTGCTGGGCGCTCTCTAGGCGGCGCTCCAGGTCTAATGGGTCCAGGCTGCTGCTGCCCAGGATCACAGGGGCCGCAGCACTCTCAGCCTCCAAGTACTCCTCAAGAGGCTGCAGCGCCGTCTCCAAACGGGCCACCTGAAAGGCAAGCAGCGGGAGAAGGAGAGCAGGGGGAGAGGGGGACGGAGGCGGCAAGGGTGAGCGTGTGGCACGGGGGCGGGGTGAAGGCGCAGGCGGCGTGCTCGCGGGCACGGCCGCCGCTCCTGCAGCCTCCCGCCGCCGGCCCGCGCTCGAGGCCCCGCAGGGGCCCACGCCGGCGCAGGGCTGCGGCTATTTCTTCACCCAGCACACCTGTGTGCCGCGCAGCCGCTGCGCTCGGCACCAGTGCAGCCAGCAAAGCAGTGACCACGGCCCCACGCACCTGCTGGCGCAGCTTGCCCAGCAGCTGCGTGGCCTTCTCCTCTGCCGCGCTGGCCGCCGCCAGGCGCGCCGCGTCCCCAGCAAACGCTATCTTCTGCACCGGGCAGGTCAGGGCGGGGGCAGGACAGCGCGGGGGAACGACGAGGCGGGAGTCAGCCTAGCTGGCGTGGGGCGCAATTCACAGCAACGGCGAGCGAAAGCAGCGTGCTGCAAGCCGGCACAGCGGCACCAGGAATCCCCCCAGTATCTGCCTGCACCCGGCGCGCGTGACGGCTGGAAAGTGCTTCAGCGGCGCGGGGTAGCCCGCGGGTACAGGGGCATGCAATTTCCCCACACGCATCTCCCCACACGCACACGTCATCTCCCCACACGCATGTCCCACACGCATGCCCCCCCACGCACCGCGCGCCGCAGCTTGTCCACCGCCTGCTCAGCGGCAGTCAGCTTGGACCGCGCCTCCTCCAGCTTCCTCATGTGGCCCAGCGCAGCCTTCACCCGGTCAATCTTCTTCTGCAGGAAAGCAAAGCACAAGAGTGTGCTGGTGTGGCGGTGTGAGAGGACCGAGGGAGGAGTGCTGGCAGGCAGGCAGGCAGGCAGGCAGGCGGCACAGGACGAGCGCCCTGGCTTTGCCGTGCCGCTGCCAGGGGGTGCACACACGCTGCACCCCGGCACTGCACCGTTGCTTTCCCGCCCTCCCATCCCAGCACAGCAAAGCCGCTCGAGCGGTGCGCATCCACCTATGCAGGGCCGGCAGCGCAAGGTCCCCTTGCAGGATGCATGACAGCCACGTGAGCAGTGCGCCGCCCGCCCCGCGCACCTTTTTGGGCGCCGCCGCCGTGCGCTCCTTGCTGGCCAGCTTGCTCAGCTTGGCGATGCAGCGCTCCCGGAAATCGGGGTGCTCGTCCCACCCCCTGGTGGCCACCTCAGTCCAGTCCTTCTTGAAGAATTGCCAGGCCAGGCCGGCCACCACCTCGTGGGCGCGCGGGAACTCGGCCAGCTCGCGCACCTCGGGGTCGGCGCTGCCCGCCAGCCGCTCCCGCAGAATCTGCTCCGCCTGCAGGTTGATCTCCTCCCGCGCCACGTGCGCACGCTCCAGCAGCTTCACCCGTATCTTCTCCTGCAGGCGGGTGGGTGGGCAATGCATGGTTTGAGTGGATGTGTTTGAGAAGCGGATGTGGGGCTGCGCAGCGCCTTGACCGGTGGTGGGGGGCGTGGCCCCCTTGACCCAGATCTTCTCCTGCAGGAAGGCAGCCAACTCCCTGGAGTATGAGGCGCAGCTGGGTGAGTGGTGTTATGTGGAACCACCACGTCCGGCCGGCCAGCAGACAGGCACCTGCAAGCGGCATGCGAGCTGTTTCCTGGAATGAGGGCGGGATGCAGGTCTGAAAATGCAGGGATGCAGGGTGCGGGGGATGCAGGGGGTGCAGGTAAGGGAGCCTCAGACTGCGGGGTTGCCCCGCGCCATGTGCGCAATTGCCGATCCATGGCGGCCCCCACGCCCGCCCCCGTGCAGCCGGCGCCCCCAGCCTGACAGGCGCCAAAGACTGAAGGGTCGCTCCAGTCTGTGACACCTGCCAGACCAGTGATGCCGGCCGTAGCGGTATATGGGCATCCCTGCTTGTGGGTGGCGTGAGCCCGAGGCAGAAGGCCGCCTCCGCAGTGGGAGGGGGCGCATGCTTGCCTGGCGCCACCGCAGGGCGGGGGCCGGATCAGCGGCGGCCGCTGGTAGGTTCGTGTCTGCGGAGCAGACGCCAGCAGGCACAGCCGCGGCACTGCGCCCAGCTGGCGAGATTCATCACGGGCAAAACGGTGCGGGAGAGTGGTCTCCGCTGGAGACGAGGTATCAAACATACTGGAGAGTTGTGTTGTGTCACCCAGGAAACCGAGGTGTCGCCACCGTGCATGGGTGCAATGAGGCCGCAACGCCGACGAAACCAGCCAGCCTGGAAGCTTGTCACATGCAGCCAGCCCAGGCGTCAAGAGACACAAGAGATGCAGGCACTTGCTGTCCCCCAACGCCGCGCTCACCAAACCCAAGTTCCACCTCCCGCCCGTCCGCCCCTTCCGCCCCGCCTGCCCCAGCGCACCTTGGCCTCATCCGTGTGCGGCTCCCGCTTCTCATTTGCCTTGGCCAGCCGCTCCTTCACGTCTGGCCGCTGCATGGCCGCCTGGGTGGCGGCGCGGATGCGGGCAATCACCTGCAGGCAGGCAGCCACAAGGGCGGGCAGGAGGGGTGAGGTGGGCTGGGGCTGCAGGGAGACGAATGTTGGGAGCAAGGGGCGGAGCCGGCACAGCAGGTGCAGGCACGCAGGCGCGTAGGCGCCTGCACTGGCGCTCCTGCCGGCCTCCAGCACGCCGCCGTCCCCGGGTTGCAGCACCCAACATCGGCAGCCAGCAGCAAGAGCCAGGGGCAGGCCCAGCATGCAGTGCGCCGCACCTCGGGAGGGTGCTTGCGCCCCTTGTTCCACGGCACGCGCCCCTTGTTGGCCGCACTGATCTTCTGCCTCCGCCGGAGCTCGGCGCCGTCGAGGTTCTGAGGTTCGGGGGCTGCATCCGCAGCCTTCTGCTGCGCCGCCGCCACCGCCAGCTGCTCCAGCTGCTGCTGCTGCGGCTGCTGTGGCTGCTGCTCGCCGGGCTGCTGTTGCGGCGGCGAGTGGGCGCGCGGCTGCTGCTGGCCCAGCGGCGCCCCCTGCGACGCGCCGTGCTGCAGGGGCAAGCCCCCCTGCGCCCGGTTGAGGTAGGTGCCAGGGGAGCCAAAGGGGCGCGGGCTGGTGGCGGGGCCAGAGCGACCGTCGTAGCTCAGCGCCTGCGCGCGCGGCAGCAGGCCTGCCACAGCTGCGCTGCCGCTGCCGCTGCCGCTGGGGCGGCGGCCTGTGGGTGGCTGCAGGGGTGTGAAGGGCGCTGCATGCCGTCCCGAGGTGGACGCAAGGCCCGCAGTGCGCGCCGCCCAAGCGCCAACTGGTGCAGCGGCCGACATGCGTGTGTTTGTGGGAGTGGTAAGGGTGAATGTGGCGGCGCCCAGTGGCTGCCGGCGTTGGGCGGCCACTCACGCCCTCCAGGTAATTTGCGGTGCTGTCTTGGCGTGCCACAGGCGGGGCAGGCGCTGTGGCGTGGTGCAAGGAGGGGGCTGGGAACTTATATGTGCGTGGCGCCCCGTGCGATGATGGAACGTCCGAAGCCTGCGCTTAGGAGCTCTCGTGTGCTTGCATGCGTTGCCACCAGCGTTGTCCCATCCAACATGCTGTCGACCTGGCGCGGCAGGCGCGCCACGCATGATGCAGACTGCCAAACCCTCTAGGGAACGCCCGACACCGTGCAGTAACTAACACACAACATCACACCCCCGCAAGCACATAGCCAGCCGCAACCATGTCTCGTCGCGTCTTGCTCCTAGCAGTCGACAACTCTGATGTGAGCTCCGCCCGAGGTTGCAAACAACATGCGCCTGCATGAAACATGGCAGAGGCTCTGCCGGTGCGGCTTGGGGCCGATACTGGGTGTCGTGCCTTGCGAACAGCCGTCGCGGGGGGCACCCGACGCTGAGACGGGCATGAGAAAGGCACATGAGTTCTGTCAGGCTGTGACAGGAGGCCAGCAGCAACCGTGCAGCGCTGGGCCCTGCCAGCGCCGCCGGCAGCGGCGGGGTGCGCTACAGACGTCCGCCCCGCTACAGTATCCCTCACTGGTGTTGATCGAGCCGCTGCTGCACCTGCAGGTCAGCGAGGAGGTGCTGGAGTGGACCATTTCAAACGTGTTCAAGGAGGGGGATGAGGTGCGGTGGGGTTCGGCGCGCTTGCGGCAGCGCAGCCGCTGCACGCGATTTGCCCTGATTGCATGCGGCACCGGGCAGCTGCCGCGCACCCTGCCCGTGAGCTGTGACGCGCCCACAGCACGGAGGCCGTCCAGGTGCATCATCCTCTGTGCCCTGCCCATCATGTGGGCGTGCCAGCCCCAAGCTGCAAGTGATTCCGGTCCCAACATGCCTGCATGCCTCCCCCTCACCCTTGCCGCACCCCGCATCCGTAGTTTGGTACCAACAGTCGCCAACATTCCATCACTTACCGTCGCATGCTCCACCCCTGCTGTGCAGGTGCACCTCCTCCACATCATCCCTGTTCCCATGCCCGAGGTGCGCTGGGCCTGGGTTGTTTTAGGCCAGGCGCTGGGCACGCGCCCAAACGCAAAGCTTGCACCCTTTGCTGGTGCACATGGGGCCTCGACGGCAGTCGTGGGGCCAGCCTGCGTGCCGGCTGTGCTGCACACGCTGATCACTGCCACTGCTTGCCCGTGCCGCCGCGCACCGCGCGCAGGCCGCCCTTCACTGCTGATTCAACACATGCTTTGGGGTGGCTGCAGGTGATTGGCGGCATTGGCGCCATGGACAGCATCGTCACCGTGGATCCAGACCCCGCCACCGACCTGAAGCACGTGAGTGGGAGCTGGCGGGCTGCGTGGGAGGCGGGGCAGTGTGGGGTGATGAAGTAGAATTGTGCAGTGACAGCGCACACGTGCCTCCTCCCACCTAAGCTGAGCGGGTCGCGCCGATCCAGCAGGAGCTAGATGTGCGGCATCAGCTCATCACGTTGCTGTCTCACTGTGGCGGCCAGCAGCGCTGTGGCAGGCCGCAGCCCGCACCTGGGACCCACCCTGCGCTGCACGACTTAGCGCGCCCCACACTCCGAAGCTGCTGCCATGCTTGCTAGGATGAACTGCTTCTGCTGCTGCTGCTGCTGCTGCCGCCGCCGCCGCCGTCGCCCCCACTTCCATCTCCAGCGTGCAGTCGCTCAGCGGCGCTTCTGCACCTCCCCGGCACACCCTTCCCAACGTTTGTGCCATCCTCAATCAGCACCCTCCAGATTGCCAAGGCCAAGGAGTTGCACGAAGCGGCGCTTCTTCCCCTCCCCTGGCATGCCTGGTCTATCCTCATGTTTCCCCGCTCACCCGCCGCTTCCTCATGGCTTCAGATTGCCGAGGCCAAGGAGTTTATGAAGCGGCGCTTTGTCACCAAGCTGGCCTCCCGCAACATTGCCTACAAAGTAGAGATCGTGCACTTCCTGACCGGTAAGTGTATTACAGCAGCATCTTTGGAACAGCCCCGTACTTGCTGTGCTGGGCAAGTGCGTGTTCCATCCGCTGCTGTCACCGCGCCGGCAAGATGCTGCTCACATTGCAGGGCAAAGAGTGCATGCACAGCCCGAATCGCTTGATCGCTGTCCCCGTGGCAAGTCGCACCAGCTGTTTACCTCGGTTCCTCAACCCCTGCGTCTCTCCCGCAGACAACGACAGCATCGGCGAGGCCGTGTGCAAGCGTGCCGAGGCGCTGAACGCGGCGGCGGTGGTCATGGCCAAGCACCAGCGCGGCGCAATCGCAGAGTTCTTCCTCGGCTCCGTCACCAAGTACTGCACCACCCACTGCAAGCAGGTATGGCGTGGCGTGGCGCTGTGCTGTCGGGCGCTTGGGTGCTTGAGGCGGCACAAGGCACAGTTGGATGCGCGGGGTGTGTGGTCGGGGGCGCCCCCGTTGCTGCTGCCTCCCTTCCCTCCTCCTACGTCCTCACTTCCTGTCGCATTCGTCCCTCCCTCCACGTCCTCACTTCCTGTTGCATTCTTCCCTCCTTCCACTTCTGCAGCCCCTCATCGTGCTGCATTGACCGAGCTTGGACCCGCACAGGCTATGCTAGCACGCCACGCGTGCTGGGCGAGGGCTGCTGCTGCACTGCTTGGAGCCAAGTGCTGGAGCAGCAGCAGCAGCCAGCCAGCCAGCCAGCAGCGCACCCGCGAGCACCTGCTGCAAAGACTCGCCCCATCACATTCCCACCCCTTGCTGCACGTATCTTTCCCCCAGTTGTGCACTGCCTCCCCGCACTGTCGTCCCCCCCAGCCTCCCTTCCCCGCCCTGCCTCGCCCCGCCGCACGCCTCCCTTCCTGACCCCTCCTTGCCTCACCGCCCTCAACCCTTGCTCCCCCCACGCGCCCCCCATGAACGATGTACCCCTGTGTTTCCATGCACGCACGCTACATATGCCTGCAGCCTGTGGTAGCGCCCCAGCTGCTCCGCAGCTTCCTACCTGCCTGCACCTGCCCGGCAGGCGGGGTGCTGCTGACGTGCATGCCACCTGTGTAACGTGCTGGTGGCTGGGCTGTGTGAGCCCGGTTCTAGGGTTTCGCAGAGGGACCTGAGCGCTTGATTGCGGCAGCAAGGATGAGAGGAGGGGGAGGTGGCATGCAAAAGCCGCTGAGGTGCCGCTCTGTTGCAGTACTCTGCTCTGCTCCGCCCCGCCCTGCCGTCCCTGCCCTGCCTCAGCCTCACTCGCAAGCCACGCTAGAGAACATGCCCACCGCCTGCCGCCTGTGCACGCGTGGGTGGGGCGGGGAGTGGGGTGCAGCTGGGCGCACCACCCGAGCCCGGTCGGTACATTTGTGCGCCCAGGGTGGGGCGCAGGCCTCTCCCACATCTGCCAGTGTCACATCTGCGCCGCTGCGCGCTGCCCTCCGTGTCTGGCTGCACTGCCCCAATGCTGGGCGGTGTTTGCCTGTTGCATGCCCGCCGTATCTGCCCAGCTGGCTGCCACTGCATCAGGCGCTGCTTGCTCACCTTGAGCACCATTTACAGGGGTCTCTGGCGTGTTTTGATATGGCAAGGATGGGGAAAGAATTGTTTGTGCCTGGGGTCCAAATTTGTCGCAGCGGGACAAGGGGATGTTGTCTGGCATGAGGCGTGCATTGGGCAGGGTGGGCTGCCGCTGCGCGAGGGCAACGGGAGCGGGTGTGCAGCGTGCTCGGTTCACTAGTAGATCCAGCTGTCTTTGCACACCACGTTGCACACCAGTCAGGTGTGCATCTGGAAAGTGCACACCCTCCT